>NW_015149074.1:419960-496309 GCF_001465965.1 Polistes dominula | reverse complement strand
AAAAAAAAAAAGAGGATCGAAAGGAAATCGACGACTCGTTTATTCATCCTTGAAACGAGCCCTCTTCGAGGCCGCCATATTGTTTGTTTAACCAATGCAACAGATTTTCTTCCTGTGAGAACCAATCGGTGTGTCGGCAAACCGAAAGAAGCCGAGGGAAGCCGAGGTTAGCTGCGCGACAGAGGAGAAATAATACCCCCATCACGCATCGCGGAGAAATACATGGACACAATGCACATTTGAACAAGGTGTAAAACAACGTGTGGTGGGGGTATTATTTCTCCTCTGTCGTGCAGCTAACCTCGGCTTCTTTCGGTTTCTCGACACACCGCCGACACGTAAATTTGTTTTTTGTTGCGAGGCATGCTGGGCTTGAGAGAAGAGGTCGAAATGTTCCGCGATCTGGCTTTACTGGTGTGAACTTGGCCGTGGCCGCAGCCCGCAGTACACCTGCGAAACAACAATGGCGGATACATTTGGTAGTAGTGTCATTTGGTAAGGAGTCGTAAGCAGTCGCAACGGTGGCTGGATTCGAGTACGTTTCAAGCGTACACGAGAGAGGAGACCTTTCATTTCGAGTCAACGTCAACGTTTGTTAGTTTGTCATATACACGCGCGCGCGCGCGCGCATATGTGCGTGTGTATATGCATTCGCCGCGTATGTCACTATCTATCACCACCCCACATACGTACGTGTATAAGTGTTGAGAAAGTACAGTAATAATTACAAACAACAGGATATACAGGACAGAGTTGTTATTTAATAATAAAAGTAACGTTGGTTACGTTAACTTTGAACAATTCAAACAATTCATTGTACAACAATTTTGGATTCAAACGTGTATATAAATCCTCGTATTTAAACGTAAAGGAATGAAACAATGGCGAATCTGAGACAGATACCGCTAACGTGCAGTGGACACACAAGACCCGTCGTGCACCTTGCATTTTCCGATGTCACCGAATCTGGATATTATCTTATTTCCGCTTGTAAAGGTAACAACATCAAATCCCCCTATATAAACATTGTATTTACAAAATTGGGTGTGTGTGTGTGTTATTTTGTATTAAAATATTCCTTTCATTCTTGTCTCCTGTTTCTTTTTTTTTCTTTTTTTCTTTTTTTTCTTGTCTTTCTACAATCACAATCGTTCCGATTACCTTGGCCCAATTTGTTGCCTAAAGCCGTCATGGCAATGCCGGCTAACTTTTACTCTTTTATTATACATCGATTATATTGGGAATTGTTTTTTATTGTCAGATGGGAAGCCAATGTTGCGACAGGGTGACACTGGAGATTGGATTGGTACATTCGAAGGTCACAAAGGTGCAGTATGGGGTGTCGCGTTGAACCGGGATGCAACTAGAGCAGCAACTGGTGCAGCTGACTTTAATGCTAAAGTTTGGGATGCCATCAATGGAGAAGAAGTTTATTCCTTCCAACATAATCACATTGTCAAATCGGTTAACTTTAGCTCTGATTCGAATTACTTGTGTACCGGTTCTAATGAGAAATTAGTTCGTATTTATGATCTAAATCAACCAGAAGCAGCACCACAGGCAAGAAATACTTTTTTATTTATTGTCCATTATGCAACTTGTAAATAACAAATAAAAATAAAAATTGTAGGTTTTCAAAGGTCATACGAGTGGTATCAGGCATGTTACTTTCTTCAAAGACAATACTGCATTGGTTTCTTGTGCCGATGATAAAACATTAAGAGTTTGGGATAGAAATAGTAGTCAAGAAGTTAGGAGGTTAGATTTTCCTGCCATACCTAATTCTATGGAAGTATCTAAGGATGGCAGTATCATCACGACTACTCATTCAAACATCGTTACTTTCTGGGATAGTAAAGAGTATGTCGTTAAATAATGTTTTGTTATGTTTTTTTTTTTACATGTAAGATTATTTGTAAATAGTTCAAGGTATATGTGTGTCCATCTAGGATATTTTTACCATGCGTTTAATATGCGTTTAACATGCGTTTCACGTTCAATTAATTTCCTTGTCATGTACTTGTTAATTCGTTGCTCATGCGTCAGCTCCAGTCAGCCAGCCAGCCAGCTCACCTTGGCCTCATAAAAAGTATTTCCTGCATACAAATGAAATATCGCATGACTCGATATATGTCTACTTCTCAATGCTCTACTTTTTTTATTTCTTTTCTTTTCTTTTGTTTTATATTTATAGAAATAACACTACATTTTTCTGTTTCTCTTGTTTTAGGTTAATTAAAATACGTGACTTTACAGTACCAACTCAAGCAAATAGTGCCAGTTTACATCCTGATTGTAGTATTTTTGTATGCGGCGGTGAAGACTTAAAAATGTATAAATTTGATTATTTGACTGGTACAGAAATAGGTACTGTTAATCTCATATTATATTGTAACTTTGCTTTTTTTTTCTTTTTTTTTTCTGTTTTTATGAAGGTATTATTTAACTTGTGTACATTTGTGATCGAATAGAATCGTTTAAAGGACATTTTGGTCCTGTACATTGTGTACGATTTTCACCGGATGGAGAACTTTATGCAAGTGGCTCGGAAGATGGTACTTTGAGATTATGGCAAACAACGGTTGGCAAAACTTACGGATTGTGGCGTTGCGTTGAACAAGCTCCAGCCATACAAGAAAACGCTACTACACTTCTTAATAACAAACAAGAAGTTCCTGCCAACTAAGTTCCTGCGTTTTTCTATTCTCAAAACTACACGATGATGGATGATTATGTGTGAAATAAGAGTTAACACGTGATATGAGAATAGAATAATCTCTTATAATGACAAATGTATTGAAAAATTGTATTCATCTGTGAAATACCGTCAAAGAAAGTATGTTTTTGAAATGATGCATTTCCGAAAAGATTTTCAGGAGACATATACCCTCCTTAGTGAGTTTTCGGTTTTTTTCGGATGTTCCAAAAAAACTTCATGAAAAGAAATGGACCAAACCTTTTTATAGCTTAGCGAATATCTAAAAAAACGTAGAAGGCTATTCGTTATTATTTATTAGGACGGAGGAACGAAATAGAGAAATATTAACATTTGTTATTGTCGTATAAAAGTATATCATTATTATATCATAAAAAAAAATGGAGGTGTAATAAAACAATTTAAACAAATATTTAAAATATTTTATTTTGTTTTTTTTATTTGATAATACTATGTGTACAGAGTACAATTAATAAATGAATATATATATATAAAAATTAAAAATTAAACTTCTATCATTTTTATGAACTCACAATCAGTAAAATATGTAGCTTAAAAATAACTTACCGACCGAGTAACAGCAATCAACCTTCTCGAACTAAACTCGTGCCGCCATCTACCGGTACTAGCTATTACTTAATCTTATCGACTGAGAATTTTTGTCTGCCATCTAGCGGTACTAGCTATTACTTAATCTTACAACCTGGTAAAATGTATGCGATGGCACATATTTCAAACTGTAATTATATTATTGTCTAGATTATGTTTTGTCACTGCAACTGCATTATATTCGCATAATAATTCACATGGAACAAATAAGAAATACATACATTTTTCTTGTTAGAAAAGTACAATAATATCTTCCATTAGCGTGTAGAAAAAAAAAAAAAAACAAAAAAGAAAGATTTCCTACAAGAATAGAGTTTTCTAATATAATATAATATAATTTTATTTTAATGTTGTAGTAGTAGTTATCTTGAAACTTTAAGAACAATGTTTTATTGAAATAAAAAACATGTAAAACAATATCGTAACGAGAGTAATCTTTGAATAAAGATAGTTTGAAAAATATCTTTATTTCTGATGTATAATATAGAGTTATTGAAATACTAGGTATGTTATTGTAATATCTTATTATCTTATAAGATGGCATCGTTCTCTTATCATTAGTGAAACTTATCCCAGGTTCAACTGTACACACCTTTTTCATTACTATAGTGACGACTAACTCTACGAATATTAATATTTTACGGTTTTTTTATCAAGGTATTCGTTTGAATGCTATTTAATACGTTGCGATTAAATACGTTGACATTTAACCGAAAGAATAATAAATCATTTTAACTATAATAAAAAAGAACAAATTGAAACGTTAATTTGTTCAAAAGTTCAACGTGTTTGCAACCATTTAAAATCATTTGAAATCATTTGGAATCTCTTTTGACCGGAAATCAAAAAGAAAGGTAACAATTGCGCTAAAACAATCACGTTTAAATTAAATAAATCTAAAAAAATATTCGAAATTTTGAGAAAATCTTTGACGAAAAATGATTAATTTAATTTTGTACGATAATAATAACAAGTGTTTAAATGTCACGTAGGACAATAATACCGTTGACAAGAATCGTCAATAAGACGAGAACGAACCACAAATTGGATGTTTGTATTTGTAATCCTTGTTAAAAAAAAACAAAATTCATATTATTATAAAATATCGAATTAGGTTATTTACAAAAATAATAATAAATTTGTTCTTACAGCAATATGGTTCCGTGCAATCAAGAAAATAGCGAGGATGATTCATTCACTCGAGTAAGTTGATTCTCAAATAATACAAAATCATTAGAAACACAAAAGCAATTGTTTCTTATTTTTCAGCGTTTAAAATATCGTGCCACTGTTAAAAATAAAAACTCATACGAATTGAGACAAAAAATGAACATTTTGCGTGCCATAAGTGTCTACCGATTTAAAGGTATTTCAAGGTTTTTTTTTTTGTCTATAAGCTAATTATTCAATTAATCACAACTTTGTTTTATGCAAGCAGATTTTGGAAGCACATGTATCAAATTGTCCGACACAGCATTGAATTGTTTAAACAAAGAAATCCTTGTCAAAACGGAAATGTATGAAAATGACGTAATAACACCCAGTAAACTTTTGGAAAACGAAACTTTCCTAAAAGAATTGAAGAACGATATTATTAGCAAAAAATGTCGCAATTGGAATCTTAAAATAGATGGAACGTTGAGTGGCGAAGATTTATCAGAAAAAATGAAAATCCCAATTAATGAACAATTGAAGAACGTTGATGAAGTTATAGAAAAATCTACAACACTTTATACTCGTTTGAACGAAGAAATTCAAGATCTCCGAGAAGATCTTGAATCGTTGGAATGTAAATCATATTTAATGGATACGCCAAAACAAAAGTCTGTTGATTTTCGATACAATTGTTCATCATTAGCAAGTCATTCGAAGGAATTTTGGAAAAAAAGATTGACCAATTCAATGCCAGGTGTACACCAAATTTTCCAACATATTTCCAAAGAAATGGAAGATTGTTGTTCACCAAATAGAAAAAATCATATTGCTAATAAATTAGACGAAGCTATGCGATACGAAGAAACGTTTTCTTCCCTTTATGCCAATATCGAGAACGTTAATAAAAATAAGAAAAAAAACATAGAAAAACCTAAACGAATGAAACCAAATTTAGAATCTACGATGAAATCATTAGCCGCGGATTCAACGAAAAAACCTGAATCACCATTTTCAATACCAAGTTCGATTTCAACTATACTTCCTATTTATTCGTCTAAATCGGAATTTGGTGAGAAAAGCGTAGACAAATATTCTTACGGTAGTTCGGAAATGACTGAAAGTATTTTACCATTGGAGATGCACAAATTTCTCGACAATGCGCTTAACAACGATTTACCTAACAACACTACTTCTTACATCTTTCATTCAACTTGTAACAAAACTTATAATTTAACTAATTCTTACGAAGACAACGGAAATCATAAAAACATCGATAAATCAAAGACAACTCCTACGAATGAGGAGACGGTTAATGAAAGATTGTTGTCAAGCGAACCACCACCACCAAGAAAAATCAATAAAAAAACCAAATTGCTCAGATCTTTTTCGCAAGAAATTAATAAAAAGGTATTCTATAGTAAACAGGTAAACATTCGTACCGTACAAATGTGTGTGACATTTTGTTTCTTTTTAAATAGGGATCATCTCAGTCACGCTCGAACATGGAAGGAAGAATAATTGGTGATTCGGTTATAAAACACAAAGATAAAATACAAGAACTTTTACAAAGATTGGAGATACAACAAACGTTGATACATCAAGCTAGCAAAGCTTTGAACTTTTGTAATTTCACGAAAATGTTTCAATATAGTGTACAACACGTTGAATCCGAAAGATTATTGTTATTATCGATGCTTAAGAAGAAAGCCGTATTGAATGAAATTAAACGAATCGACGAATACCAGGATGGTACTGTTTCCCTATACGAACATGGCAAGGTTACCATCTCACAAATTAGTTTGACCGTTAATAAAGATAAAATTGATTTGTCGGGTTTAACACCTGATACGTGTGGATGGTTTATGGTTACGGTGACCCATGAATCAACGGTTTGGGCAACCACTGCTATAAATTATTCATTCGATAGTCCAATTACCATTCGTTTTCCTGAATCAATAACCGTACCAAATCTAAGTCCTCATTTTGTCATAGTCGTAGATGTTTACAGTTTGCAATTAAGACATATGAATTTCAATGAAAACGGAGATCATCAATCGTGTAACGACAGCATTACGTGTCCCTCGCCTACCAATTTATGGAAAAAATTGGATAAATCAAGATTGAAACAAAATGAAATATCATGTTCCAATAGTATCAGAGAAACGTCATTTCAATTAACCGGATACGTACAATTAACCCTTCAAGATCTACACAAAGCTCCACCTTGGTATTTATTATCGGTAATTAGTTTATTAATTATTTAACGTTTCAATAAATTAACATTAACTTCTAACATCTCGAATGTATTATAATTATCGTTTATACCTCAGGTACCATCGAATTCGATTTTGCAAGGTAAAATTAATTTCAAATTGTCAAAGAAAATAAAAATATCGCTTATCCATTCTGGTTTCTTGACGCACGGCGACGAAGCTGGTGGATTGGCCGTTTGGAATCGACGATGGTGCGTTCTCGATGGTAGTTGCATGAAATTTTGGAATTATCCACAAGAACACGATTTAAGACCACCGTTGTTGATCATCGATTTGACATGTTGTACGACTAACGAGGTACAAGTCGTTGATAGAACCATTTGTGCCAGACCACGAACGCTTATGTTTAAAACCATAAGAGAAAGGGTATCTCGCGATGAAAATACCATGTTTCTCGAATGTCAATGCAGTTATACTGTCGTAAGGTAAGCTTCAACATAAACAACATACATTTTTACGCTTTGTTCTCTTAAAACTAATTCAACAAATATTATTATATTATTATTTTATTATTTTCTCCGGCAGACACTTGCTATCCTGCGATACCATCCACGATATGATGGAATGGAGTTCGAAATTAAACTACGTCTTATCGATATTGAGCAATTGGAAATCAAGAAGAAACCATTTCATTCCTACCACTGAATTATAATTTGTTTTTTTTTATCTAAATAATCTCGGAAAAAAAGAAGGAGAACAACAAGTTGATCAATATCAAGAATCATCTTGAAAATAGTTACTTTTAATGACAAATTGAATCTAAACGATATAAAAATGTCTAGAACACTTGAGAAATAAGTTCCTATGTGATTAGAAATTTACTTCTTCTCTTTGGCTGACGATCTGTACTTTCTGTATCCTCGTTAACAACACGTTTCTTCTTTCTCAACGATCTCGTTGAACATTTGGAAAGATTGTTTTTCTTCAATAACGCGTTAGTATGTTCACTGTCGCTATTGGATGAAGAAATCACGTTGAAATGACACTTGTCCGTACTTGGGGTAACCGGTGATTGAGTTTTTACCGAAGTAGTATGATCGGTCGTAGATATAACACTATCAGTTAAATTGTCCGAGGTAGAACTTTTCCTGTCGGAATCCGTATTGTTCAAGGACGTATCTTTATCCGGAAGAAATTTGGCAAAAACCGAAGTGGGAAGAGGTATCGGTATAGGAACTGGAATTGGAATTGGTATTGGTATTGGATAAGGTACGAGTATCGTTACGGGTGGTAACAACGACGACGAGGATGAGGTTTGTGATGAGAATTGTGACGAGAATTGTGACGAGAATTGTGACGAGAATTGTGACTGAATGGGATTAACCGATTCCGCAAGTTCCGGATAGATTTTTAAATCCGAGTTATATTTATGTTGTCTTGATTCGTCGGTACAAGATTCGGGGGGCGAGGGTATTGTTTCCGATTGTATCGGTGACGAAGACGTTTCTGGAATCCAAGAGGAAGATTTTCGTAATTTCCTTTGCTGTGAGTATCGAACGTTATCCCAATTTCTCGATTCCCTTCCTCGTAATCCTTTAATATCCTTCAAGTGTACATCACCTTTATCTTCTATTGTAGATTTATATATTTTATGCCTATCGTGTAATTCACCACTGTCCATCATGTTTCCTATCATATGTTGTTTGGCATGATCAACTGAAGGTGATCTCGATTGGCTCAAATTTAAAAGATTCGAATCCGAATAAGGAATTCTACAATGATAATACTTTTCGTATTCACGATCTTTGAAAGATTCTTTAATATTTTCACTGTCATTCCTCATCGTCGTCGTCATCGTCGTCGTCGTCGTCGTCGTCGGCGTCGTTGTCGGTGTCGTAGTTGGCGTCGTCGTAGTTGTCGTAGTCGTCGTTCTCGATCTCGACGTAGCGTTAAATGAATTTCTTCTTATTATCTTAAGTGACAAGTTGTCCGATTTGGCTAAATCTATCGATTCTTTACGATCAATGTCAGCGTTTTGCGATAAAGGCGAGAGCCTGCTGATCGACTCGTCGTCGACGATTAAAATTTCTTCCGTCGAACTACGAGGCGATTGACAGTTCCGAAGCCAAAGTTCCGGAGTGATCAATGCACCACCCTTTCCAGAATCGCTAGGTGGAATAGTTGTTAATCCATGAAGGGCTAGATGAGTTTCCGTTTCTCGACAAAATATATTCATCTTGTATTGATTCAAACACTTGTCGCTACAAAATTGAAGCTGACTTTCGCCATCCTGTTAAATCAAACAAACAAACAAACAAATTAATTTTAATCCAATTAATAAAGTGAATGATCTTTTGTTTTTGTTTTTGTTTTTTTTTTTTTGGTTCCTTTTCATCGGGTCAAATAAATACGATTTATAATATAAATAAAATAAATTTGTGGACCTGAAAATCGACGTAACTGATAGGATTTCTAACGTGTCTGCACCAATCGCACGTACGTGCTCTTTTAAAAGCTGCTCTTCGGCCGGCAGCGAAACAAGCTTCGCTACAAAATTGTCCCAAAGCACTGACCATTCCGCAAGAAAGTGGATTCGTTCTTCCCGGTTCCCAAGTTTCACCGATTCGTCCGCACCAAGAACAGGATATCAATCTGTGTCCGATTTCCGTCATTTCATCTGTAACGTGGCAATAAACATAATTGAACCACCACCCCCATGTAGATACAAGTGATTTATTTAACAATTACAAGTTTAACTTTAGTTCACCTGGGCTACTCGAAGTTGAATCATTGTGATAAGGTAATCTTGAGGTAGATGGTAAAACAGTTTTGATTTGTAACGATGGACTTGATGACATTTTATCGTTATTCTTAAAAATATCGTTAGAATAATAGGAAGGTGTTAATTTAGTTCGTAACGAATGAGAAAAAGCAGATTGATGATGATTCGTGGGCATCGGTGATCTCGAACTTCCATCGAATAAAAATTGTCGATCCATTTGAGGCAAGGGATGTTTCGTAGTTGCAACCGGTGCAAAATGATCGAGATTTAAACCTCTCGTGTAACCGCTATCAACTTTCTCATAACCGTACCATCCCAATAATTCACTCATCGCCGTTGCTGCATATTCCTGCAACCAACATTGAATAATACAAATCAACTAATTATTTTCTTTATTTCATTAGTCAGTTTGCTATTTATAAAATCAAATAAATAATGAAATCCACGATAAACGAGGATTATTTTTCGAACAAATTAGTTTCATTTAAATATTCGCCTCGTTAAGGAAAACAAAAACAAAACAAAACAAAACAAACAAAGCTTTGGAGAAAAGTATTCTCGTTAAGGATCCGATCCTTTGGTTTGAAACAAAATAAAAAAAAAAAAAAAAAAAAAAAAACAGTCGAATCGAATGAAATTGATTTATTTATCTTGCCAAAAAGCGGTGTGGGAAGGGGGTGAGGATGGGAGGGCTTGTACTCGCGAGCATTGCTTCGCGGAGAAGCAAAACGTGATACTCCGAGGTTCCTGCATGTATACGTGTGGTCCATCTACATGCATGTACCACCAGTGAGGGGTATAAATATAACCAGTACGCATATGTACTCCCCGATGTATGTACGTACGTATATCTGTGTTCATATATGGTATACGAAATCGAGGATATCACGTGGCGTGCGGATCAATCCATTAGTCGACTCGTTTCAGTTACACCATGCATCGTATACTTCTTATGCTGGTATATCGTACGCTCGAGCGAAGGTAATATGCTACGATAAATCTTCAACCTTTACAGTTGAGGTTCGACGAACGAGACAACGAACGAAAGACGAATTGCGTTAAACTACACTATTTCAATATTATTTTTCTAATACCTACATCTATAGTCGTTTGGAATATATTGCAATACAATTTATTTATACATAATATAATAATTACATTTAGATACGTTATTAGATGCATTGATAAACCTGATATACCTAATATACCTATACATGTATATATATATATATATATACGTAGTCGTTGGATTATATTGCAATACTGATATAGCGAAACGATTGATCGAGAGACCGACCGCGAATCGTAGAAAGGAGGATAGGAAGCTCATGATTATCAGGTTTGTATTAGGAGGATGATGGTACTCGCGCTGTCTGGCACGCAGGTGCGCTTTCCCAGTGCACGCGAACACAATCGGCATAGTGTACCTATATCGATATAGATATATATCTGTGTGTATCCGGCCGCGTACGGTCGTTTGCCACGGATTAACAAACATCGATTAACTCTACTATTTTCTTCTTCTATCTGCTGGCATTAGTCTCGTCCCCGTCCCAAAAGCTTCCAAGTAAAACCCCCAGGTCTACTTATTTCACCTCGACACGCGATCCGGTCTAACGATTCCTCTTACTTTTTTCTTTTTCTACTTTTTCTACTTTTTCTACGTTTTCTACGTTTTACTCTTCCCTTTCTTCTTTTATCTTTTTCTTCCTCATTTAATGCGGCTCTTTGATTCGGTCGTGCCAAAAAACTCAATCGATATAATCCGTATATATTATACATCACTTATATACAGTATATAAGTATCGTTGGTTAACTTTTCAATGTCAAATCGATATACAATTCTTAACTTTAAAATCATAAGTTGTCTTCAAATTACAAAGATATTTTTCGATGCAAGAAAAAGGTGTTGCAATTTTTACAATTCTATTATAATTATTTTGATACGTATTAACTAACTAAGAGTACAAAGATCGATAGTAGTTAATGATTTCAACCGAACGTTGGATTTCGCAATTTCCAAGCGAATTCAAATTAATTATATATAGATTTACTGTGTATATAATGCGCGCGTGGCCTACGCATGTTCGAAATAAAATTCAAACACATTTAAGTGTAACAGTATATCTTGTCGATATCGTCGAAAATTCGAGGCCAGGCACCAAAAGTTATATCTTTCTCTCTCTCTCTCTCTCTCTCTCATCCATCATTTGATGTATCGGTGTGTTGTGTGTATCGGGTATATCGTTTCGATACTTTTCCAAGAACGATCTCACGCAGAAATTCATTGCAACCAGGTGAATACGCGCAAGGCGAAAGGTATAATGATGAGAGCCGATCCGTGGGTGTCGTATTGCAACCTATTATGATTTCGAATAAATCAGGCGAAGGAGAGTAACATGAAACTCGTTGCTTCTCTCCCATGTATACCCCGTTTCATCTTTGTACGAACAGGTATCGCGAGGAGACATTATACTCTACTCGATAACGTGATGCTTGAAACCATGAAAGCGACATATTACCACCATTCTTCTTCTTCCTTCCTTCCTCCTTCCTAAGCACAATCTTTTTCCAAAAATTCTTATTTTTTCTCCTTGACTCTAGATAGTTTCATTTGTAATTGTCCTGACTAAAAAACACAACCATGTTCCTCTTCATTTCATTTCCTATTGCATTGATCTTTTATTTCTTCTATCGTTAATTTGAACAAGCAGGTAATAAACATGCACCCCATGCAATAATACGTATAGTATGCTTTCTAGTATTACCTGAAACTCGTAATCAGTGTAAGGAAAGAAAAGACATGATCACTAAACTAACGTATTCTAAATAATAAAATATCAAATTGTTAATGAAATATGTACCCTTATCTCTTCGTCAGCCTCTTCTTTCTTCACCTTTGTTGGTACACCTTTTCTTTCCATTAAATCGTCACGAACAGTTTTATCTTCCAACGATAAAGATGAAGATGATGATGATGATGATGAAGAAGATGACAACGATGATGACGACGAGGGTAACGACGATGACAACGACGGCGACGACGACGACGACGACGACGACGATGACGACGATGACGATGACACTCGCGTCTTAACTGATCTTTCGTTTATTATATTCAAATTTGATTCTACCCTACTTCCCATTACTTTCTTCTACGCGTTTCATAAGTCATTCAAATGATTTCTAAATATGAACGCGCGTAACATTCTATTTTAATCGTTTTACACTTTACTTTATTTATGTTATCCCATAAAATTCGTTATTTCATTACTTAAACATAGAAATAATTGACGAATTGATTCGTAAATGATTGAACAATTAATCGATCGATACATTTCGTACAAAATAATATTCTCATTGAAAATCATTTAATAGAAGTATATTATGATGTTGGCTCTAAAAGTAAAATGATCGGAGCCAAACTAATATATATGTATATATATATAGTGTGTATAGAGTGTGTATATAGTGTGTATATAGTGTGTATATCCAGAATAAAATGTGTTCCCTACGAGAAAATGTTGGAAGAGTTTTTCCTAAAAATACTTAGCTAGATAGTCTTCACATGCCACAAGCAGAGGAAGAGAAGAAGGCAGGCTCTAGGCTAATCGAATTTCACTGATATTTTTAGGTCACTAAGGTAAAACAACTCGCATTAAAATTAGACCATATGATCGGTCTCTCTGTCTCTCTTCCTCCTCTCAACCCTCCCCTTCTATCTCTCTCTCTCTCTCTCTCTCTGCCTCTCTCTCTCTCTCTTTTGGTATCCTCTTTGTCTTGATCCGTTTAATCCAATTTTCAATCAATATAATCGTATAGATTATAACGATGCGTGTCCTTTTTTGAAAATTCGCGGTATTCCTTAACGAGAGTATCGATGAACGCACACAATGATGACAACGTCATTTCGTCTTTTGTTTCAATGAAATCTAACAATAAACTGTGTTGACGAACACGTGCGATTAAAATAGAATGTTTTGTTTAAAAATTCCTCTCGTAGGGGGATGTATTATATCGCATATTGATCTACATTCCCGTTTTAAATATACCCGCGTAATTTAAATACTCGAAGTTACTTTCGATATATTTTCTTCTTATTGTTGGTTTATGTTTTTTTTTAAAGAGGAAACAAAATCTTCGAAAAGTGAACAACAAAAAAAGATTGTAAAGATTTAGAAAAATCGTTAAATTGATGAATTATTACACTTAGCACACTTTTTTTTATATGAGTATCACTGTGATCGTACGAAGAATTATTGATGATTCAAGAAACCGATTCAAAGGAGACTCTTTCTCGCGTGTACGCTCCTACGTGTACGCGGTAAAAATAACCAAGTACCGATCAGCCGGCATTCGTATGAATTCGTGCACTTTCGGGATAACTCGGCTCGCGTGAAACTCAAATTTCATCGCTATCACCGATTACAAATGACATTAAATGTATTGACCGCGTATTATTTTTTACATTTTGTATATGAAAACATTTAATCTAATTCGAAATTATAAATATGACATATATTCGTTTTCAAAATGAATTTAATTATTAGATTATTATGAAACCCAATTTAGCACAATTTAAATTACTGCAATCAAGAAAAAAAACTCAATCGGTCTGATCGAAATCTATTTAACCGACTGATCGGATTTATTAAAGGTTATAATTTTCACCCAGAGAGGGCACGCCGTTCGGCACACTAATCTAACCTAACATTTACATTTATTTTATGCCTTTTAAATTCGTCTTCTTGAATAGTCTTGAATAGTAATTTCATTGAAAAACGTGTAAAATTGCACGTGTACAAAATGCCAGTCGATTTAGGTTTCGTTGAAAAATGTGAGCCCTGGCAATTGGAAAGTAGATTTTTTCCAAGTAAAGTAGGTGGTAGACCAGCATGGTTAGATTTAAAAAATATACCCAACAAGGAAGATCTTGAATGTGATTATTGCAAAAATCCGTGCATTTTTTTGTGTCAAATTTATGCTCCATACGAGGAAGATGATGATGCATTTCATAGAACGTTGTATGTATTTATATGTAAGGATCCAAGTTGTTGTAAAACAAACGAAAATGGAAATTTAAAGGTTCTGCGCTCTCAGTTAAATAGATTCAATCCTTTTTATCCTTCAGAACCACCTATAGAAAAAGAAGACTGGAGAACGGATATCAGTATGTATAGAAATAATTGTTCACAAATGTATTTATATTCTAAAAGGATTATTATTTATACGTAACTGTTTCTAGATACAGATTCTTGGTGCAAAACTTGTTGCGTTTGTGGCATCTCAGCACCGAATCATTGTTCAAAATGCAAAGCTGCTAATTATTGTAGCCGTAATCATCAAATCTATGATTGGAAACATGGCCATAAACAGAATTGTGGCAATAATGTTAATATAAGTAATAGTTTTCTATTTCCTGAATATGAACTGGTAATAGAATCTGAAGAAAATATAAATGAAGATGATGACGATTGTAATGAAGTAGAAGAAAAAGAAATGGCAAAATACAAATCCATGGTACAACGTAACGAAACAGGATCCATCCAAGAAGGTAAAGATGAGGAAGATTTAGTAAAAATGGCCAACGCTGATGAAGATGAAGTATTTGCTCGATTCCATTCAAGAATTGTTCACAATCCAGAACAAGTTGTAAGGTAGACCTATGTATATTTCGATATCAAATATTTCATTTAAATATATTTGTCATTTTTATTAATAATGAATGAATAACGTTTCTGTAAATTGTAGGTATGAAAGAAATGGACAAATTTTGTATATTTCTGGTAATACAAACATTCAAGATGTTCCTAAATGTTCATTATGTGGTGGTGAAAGACAATTTGAATTTCAAGTATGTCATTCGAAAATCTTCCAAAGATGATTATTTCATATAATACTTATTGATAAATCATTTCTTCCATTTCTTTTCAGATAATGCCCCAATTGTTGAATTTCTTTAATTACAAAGATGTTATTAATTCTCTAGATTGGGGTATACTTGTTATATTTACTTGCACAAAATCTTGTGTTCCTAATGAAAAATATGCAATGGAGTATATATGGAAACAAGATATTATATCAGATAAAATTGATACTACGTCTGTGTGTGAAAATAAAAATGATTTCTTAGAAAAATAATAATTTCTTTAAAATAACAGTTCATTTTTGCATAAACTTTGCTAAAACAATTATTTCAATTAACACACATTTATACTATTGCATATTCACTAAGAGTTTTTATTTTTTATATTAATAATAATGAAAGGAAACACTATACAGTCATTCAATTGATTTATATAATCTTTTATGCTACGTTTAAGATACGTTAAGAAATGACAATGGAAATTATATTAATTAGGATAGAAAATATTTCCAATAAATATTTAGAATTGGCAGGGTATTGCTTTTCATTAGCGCAAATAAAACAAACAATATATTTCACATTGAGCATATAACTAATTAACTTAAAACCTACAGATATATATAAGAAAATATAAAATAGATAATATTTGGTTTTTTCCTCTATCTTAAATTTTTAAATTAACTATACTAAAGTTACTATTGAAACTTTAAGATACATTTATAAATACATTTGAGATATTTTCCTAATATTTATTTCTTTTTTTTTTTCCATTTGTTTTGTAATAAATCTATGCGCAAGACAATGAGTAGTATCTGTCGCTTATTCTAGAAGTATTTCACATCATAAATTGACATAATAAATAGATTTCTTTACTTACTTGAAACAATTATTTCTACAAGATGAATATTTATAATTCTGTGTGTTCGAAATGATGTGCTTTAAAATCAGCTGGATGTACGAATAAGCCTTCCATAGTTTTCCATTGTAAATGTTGACTATTATAAGAATAATCACCGATCACTTCCATTTGACCAACAAGATGGGTATACGATCTTCCACTAATGGATAAATACCTGAAATTGAAAAACATATATATAAACAAATATAAATTGGATACATTTGAAGAGAAAGAAAAACATAAAGTATTAGAAACATACGCATTTGTATCAACATGCTTCAACATGACAGTATCATTCCTCTCCCAAAAATCAGTTTGACATACTATTTGCCAATTGTCTCCGCTATCGCTTGGTCTTCTGAAATCCCCAAAGGCAGATATTTCCTGTTTACCGCTCAATGGAGAAGTAACCAAATGCGAATGTAAATTCTTTTTTGTTGCTACATGTTCCAATCTAATTATGTCATTGCATTTAATTGGCTTCCTGGTTAATGCATAAGATAAATTGATTAATTTATTATTTATAAGATAAACAAAGGTTTATTTTATAAGGTAAACAAAAAAACGTAATTACCCACGAATATATTGTTTTTTATATTCTGCTTTTACAAGCCAGTACGAATTACCATCCTCTTTAACTTCAATACCTGTCACCGATTGTTGTCCACTACCACTTCCATACCTGATGTCATGAGAATGTAATCTTACATTGAAATCAACGTTCATTAATTTAATAACTGAACCATATGTTACATATTTGGTTCCTTTAGCTGCAATTTAATGTTTTACATTTAGCAAAATAATAGTCTAATTAATATAATAGTAACATAACCTTAAAACTTTTAATTCTATTTTAACTTGTAGTAATATGTATATATATATATATATACCTGTGGTAGATCCTATGAAAAAAAAACTTAGTAAAGATAATAATAATGGTATCGTCTCTGATGACAATATCATTTTTAATTAATTAAATAAGAATTTATTAAACTAAGAAATACCACGGAATGCCTCCAATCAAACTTCGACTATTTGGCTTGTGTAGATAATCGTCTCATAGTTGTATTCCATGCCGTGTCAATTTTTCATTGGCCCGTATCGTAAACTAACACGTATAACAAAATTTCGATATAATACAAAATACTTTTTGGCATATCAAAATATATAATATGTATTGAATTAAATAATATAAACGATTAAATGTTTCTATAAAGTAATATACACACTATAATATATTACATACTATAATCGATGCTTCTATTTTGAAATGAAATAAAAGTATTTAAACAAAAATATATTAATAATTAAAATTTAATATTTTTCACACATACATACAATAAATTCAGTTCAAGTTAACATATTTCATAAATAATTTATTTAACATAAACTAGATAAAACAAAAAACTATACGTATGACAGCAGAGTATACGTTTTATAAATATTAAAAATATATTTTTACCATATTGGACCCATGTTTATTTTTTAAATGTTTTACAAAATAATTGTTTATAAATTGCATTTGATAATTAGTAAGATTAATTATTAAATACAATTTATTGAATCTTAAGCAGCTTCCCACATAAAGATATGGTACACTTCAACAAGATATATTCTGATACAAGCTATTAGCATGGTACACACATGTACAATCATTTAGTATATTACATATAATATCTGTACACCATGCTATAGGCCAATCCATTTTGTGCTAAATATATGTATGTATATATATATATATATGTATATAAATGCAGATCAGAAAAAACAAAGATATGAAACACTTATAAAAGAAGCATTTTGATATATTCGTCTTTCTTATTATAATATTATAATACTTAAAACAGCATATATATTCGATAAAAAATCTCTCATAGTATTCAATAATTGTATTGATTAATATTTCATCACTTTTAGCAAATTGATAACTTTTCTTAACTAACAATAAGTATTAATATTATATATATATATAATATATAATGTACAATGCTACCACATATTAATGATCCAATTTGTTTTGATAATGTAGGCAGTAGATCATAATCTTCATTTACATTTTACTTTTTAGATTAATAGTGATCACAGTTTAAACTGTTTCTTTTTTTAGTTTGCATATAGAATAAAAAAATTCGAGGAACTTTCCTTGCAATTTTAAAGTCATCAAACTTTTAGTTTTAATAATATATAACAAAAGTAATGTAAATTAATATTCTATTACTTTAGGTCGAGTTTTAACATAAACATATGCAGCTATCATTACAAATATTGCAGCTATTGTAGGTAGAACGACTGTGAAAACTCGTTGCTTGTTTTCAAGAAATTCCTTTTTGCGTTCCTTCTTTTGCTTATTTGTTTCTTTTGTTTTACCTTTTAATTGACGCATCGTTTTGCTGCAAAACATAATTCTCTTTTTACTTATCTCATAATATAAAAACGTATGCATGCAAATATTAATTTATAAATACATTTGTTAATTAAGTAATATATACTTTGTCAAATACACACGAAAAACTACATATATATATATATATATATATACATATAAAAAGTGAAACATCTGTTAATAACAAATATTCTATATTAATATTAACGGGTAATTATACATGTCTGTATGTCAGTGAAGCATGAAACAACATGCGGTCTTTGCAAATGTTCTATAATGTAAGAATAAATGTAATTAACAACATTTTCAAATATATACGAATAATTACCAAATATTAATATCTTGATTATTTAAATATTTAATTGAAAAAGTGAGTTTTTCAATTGACAGATGTGTGATTAACCAATGCGAAATTTCTGTGCACACACGTAAATAACAAGCAAACAACACAACTTGATTATATTCCTGTTACTTCCGTACCTATATGCGAATAAACTGAATAAATTGTACCATACATTAAGTATATTATAGATTTAACGAATAATGAACATTTTATCACGTTCTACATTATCATTCAAACAGAAACAGATTGCAGCGCTGCACTAGGTAAGAATTACAACTACGAATAAAAATAAACAACAAAGAAGAAAAATAGCTATGTAATGTTTAAACGAAGTATTATTGTTTAAATAAGTGTAAAATAATTTAAAGGGAGAAAGTATAAACGAAGAAAGTTGTGATGTGTACCAGTTAAAATATATAATGTAAGCGCAATTTCTCTAAATTTATTAACAAATTGTTAATCTATTAAAAATATAAATATTTCATTATATTATGCAAATTAAAGTCATAAATTATTACTTATTAATTATTTTCAAAGATTACAGTTTCAGACAACAAAAAATATACAGATATGTTACTTTAAATATATTAACATGTTTATCGCAAATTATAAATATTTCAATAGAATTTTAATAGATAATTATCTGTATATTTATGAAAATCTTATAATAAATTAACTGCATATATTATTATAGAATTTCAAAGTGTTCATGATATATAGGGGAACTTACTTTTAAATAGATTTATAGATAAATGTGAATGAAAATATAAATAATATTTCGTGAAAAATACAATTAATATTGAAACCGATTTAACTAGCAAAAGTTTAATAATTTTTAATTATTATGTACATTTATATCACATCATTTGATTTTTCACTATACATCAATATAAATATATTTATGCACGTCACTAATCATTATTTATTACAAGAAACGCATTTAGATTGTGTTCATATAAAGTTGATGTGTGTATATTTATATATCTTTTCATTGTTCAAAAAATAAAACAGATTAACAGTATTAATGTTTTTATAAGAGTCCATAAATTTGTAAAATAACAGATTGTTGCGATATTTGTAACAAGGCATTTTTCTAAAATATTATTTGTGACAACTATATAAATAAAAAATGAAAAATGTATGTATATATGAAGAATTTGTACATGTTATATCAAAGTAGCAGGTTTTTTTTTGTTTTTTCACATCTTCATATAATTAACAATTATTCTAATTGTGGAAGTAAAAAATATATCTCTAATATTATTAAAATTTGTCTTAGAATGTATCATTCATTTTTTTTTCTGTGTGACTTTGACATAATACTTCTGAATCATAGACAACATCGTTCATTTTTCAACAATTAAAGACTCAATAAACATTTAAAGCTTCACGATAGTTCTCCGATTGGTGCATTTTGTAACCACAAATCGTGTATAAAATTATATAGATCATCGCTCACAGCCACCTGTAAATTATTATATATACACTATTTGATTGTTTGTAATATTTTAGTATGGAAGTTTTTCAAGATTTTACCTTGTAAGGAGTAGGATTCAAATTTCTTTTATGATCATTTCTTAACGTCTTAAGAGATTCTTGAACTCTATCTCTAATTTGTGTTAACGTTGGTAAAGGTTCGCAGACTTTACCATTTTTCCAATATACCTTTAAACGGAAAATAAATCATTTCACACTTGTTTTCTTTTTATATAAGAAGAAAAAAGAGAACACAGGTTTCTTCAATAATATTGAAATATAATATATAATTAATGTTAATTATATTTACTTTATGCAATGGCTCTACACGCGTTGGTATAACATACGCTCTTTTTGATTCTTGAAATGGATGTCTACAAAGAACTTTCTGTTTTACTTGGGGTTCCTCCTCCGTTGATCTTTGCAATATATCAATTAATGCATATCCATCCGCACCATATAATCTATATGCATTCTTTTTACCAGGAATATTCATTTTAGCAACTTCTTGACTAAGCTTAATTCTTGGTTGACCATTAATTTCAACCATCTTATATACACAACCTAATGCTGGTTGTCTTTGGCATGTTACAAGATGTGTACCAATTCCAAAACAGTTAATTTTGTGACTCTATGAAAACATTAATAGAAACTCAAAAAGTTGGCTTTACAAATAGCCATTATAAACAACAACAAAAAAAAAACAAAAAAAAAAACAAATATATAAAGAAAAATTGTCATTACATATTTTACCTGTTCATTCAAACTTATAATTGTTTCTTCATTAATATCATTCGATGCGACGATTATCATTCTTGCAAACCACGGTATGTTATATTTAATAGCAAGTCTTTCAAAGATATCTCTAGCAGCATTACTAAGATATGCCAAATCACCGCTATCGAGTCGGATGCCAATAGCTTTATAACCCACATCATTTAAGGCAAGTGCAACGGCACAAAAATTTAAAATTCCACTCCTAGTACATAGAAGAATAACGAGGTAGGTATATATATATATATATAAAAATATCTATGACCAAATATATTATTAATATGAAATAAATAATTGATCAACAAAACAATTGATATGGATAGTCGCACATGCAAACGTATATATACGTATATTACACTATTTTACATAAAGTGAAAGATTTTATTAGGGGCTGAATTGGGAAGGGCACTATATAAGATCACAAAGTTGTAATAATAGAATCCCACAAAATAAAGCTTTTATACTGATTGAAATATGTTAAGCTTAATTTCATAATGACCATATTATGAAAGCAATAGGATGCAATGAAAAGTTATTATTTTTCAATTTGTCTGCTTTACAGAAATGAAGATTTTTGTTAAACTTAATGAAAATGATTATCTTCCTTATTAAAAAAAAAAAAAGAAAAAAAAAGGAAAAGTATATCTAAATGTGTTCAATATTTCATTGATATGACAATTTAATTCAATGGTTGTATCTGAAAAAGCAGACAAGTGAGAGTATATCGTACCTCACATAGAGCTCACCCAATTCGCCTCGTCTTAACAAGCCGTTCTTGTGATGCGAAGTGGGTTCTGATATAAGCGTATTGTTTCTCACACCATTTTGAGTATGTGCACTGGATCCTTTATTTAGAAGCTTATTCTTTACATTTATGCTTGTTATAAATGTATTTTGTTTGGCTGATGCTTCAATGCTACAAACACATTTTTCTTAGCCAGCAACAAATATAACGATGTACATATATACCTATTAGATCTTTTAGTTTATCAATTCATTTTCTAACGAGTAGAAAATGTTTATTGAAAATAATAGTAGAATTTTAAATATATATATATATATATATTTGTTGTTGAGCTATATTATATAAGAGCTTATTAGAATTTCAAAATATATTTTATGTACATATCAATTGCATAATCTACGTGTTATTTTACGTATTCTTTTCTTTTTTTATTTTAAAATTCCTTGCAGATTCTTAGCATTACAAGACAGACCAAGAAAATTGCCTTATTTATTTTCAAGATATTTATACTTATATTTTATATACAATAAGACTATTTACAAATTATAAATATGTACATTACTAACATTTACAATTAATTTATACACATATTTATTCTCTGTAATAATATTCTTTTTTTTTTATTTCATCATGAAAAATATTAGTAATAATTAATATTAGCAGCGCATTAAATAATCTCTACGTTAACGAGAAAATTATAAAAAAGAAATTCAGCATTAGATATCAGGACATTTCCCATGATTATGGGACAATATTAAAAAGGAAAAAGAAAAAGCTTGTCAAAAAAAAAGATCAAGAAATATATTCACATAATGCAGAAAGAATGAAAAGTAAATATAAGACTAAAAGAAAAAAGTACGTACCTTTTAGTATCGTAAGTATCTACAAGAGCTGTAAATCTCTCTGGAAAAGCTATGGCATAGCTAATTAAGGCAGCTAATTCTCCACTAGAAGCTTCGGAAACTATACTTCCTAAATCACCGGCGATAGCATCTCGATATTTTGAAGCTAATTCTAAGAGATCATAAACTTCTCCCGTTTGTTTATGAGCAAGCGTCTACAAAATTTCAATTTTATTATTTATTTATGCATACATTTATGATCATTCATATTCTAATCATTGAATATATATTTACTTTTGCTTGTAAATCATCGATACTAGTAAATGATGTAATGTATGAATGCGCATGAGTTCCACTAACTGGAATGTTAAATAACTTTCCAGCTAGCACATTACTTGTACCATCAAATCCACCTGTAATATATAATAATGATATTGTTATTTTGTTATTTTGTTATTTTGTTTTCTTATTGGAATGGCATTAAATTATAAGATTACATTAAGAATACGACTAACCAACATAGCTGTATTTAGATGCGCTTAAACCTCCATCCGGACCTTGAGCTCTACGTAGACCATACTCTAACAACGTAATATTTTTGCCAGCAACCATCCGATACCTTGCTGCATTAGTTGCCATCAAACTTGCATAGTTCACCAATGTTAATAAAGTTGTCTCCAATAGTTGTACTGTTATTAATGGACCCTCAACTCGTAGCAATGGGATTCTACATATGGTTAATTACATGTATCTGAATCTGGTACTTTGATAGATATATCTGCTTATTAAATCTCTAAACTCTTGTTCATAATTATATTATAAGAAATATGATATATATTCTGTTATAAATTGTTAATTTTGTAAATCATTTCTTTAAATTAATAATAACCTTGGAAAAGTAACAGAGCCTTCTTGCATTGCATAAATGGTAACATTATTTACATTGATATTTTTTAAATAATCAAAAAAACCTGGATCTACCGAAGAGGGCATTGTTGATTTTAAGTATTTGATATCTACAACATAAATTCATGATAATAAATAATTATACTGTGAAATATTATATATTGTTATATGTTAATTTAGTGCATTCATACCACTGTCTGAATATTGAAACCTCTCCAAAAATTTAATACATTCCTCGAGACCAGCAAAAATTGTGAATTCTCCTTGGAAAGGATTCTTTCGAAAAAATAAATCAAACACAGCATAATCATTGATTTTACCGCTTTTCCAATAAGCATATGCCATTGTAATTTGATACAAATCTAAAACAATTATTAAACATTCAGTGCATATATCAATTAACTCCATAAAACAAACAGTTGAGAAATGCGATGAAATAATGTATATTGTATATTATTTATTATTACTAATTATATTTTTTTGTCTAGTAATGTACATAAAAAAAAAAAAAGAAAAAAAAGAAGAAAAAAGGAGGGAAAAATTGCATGTGCAATGCATCAATAAAAATCATATGTTAATCGATTCTCATAGAAGTTTGATTATAAAAATGATGTCAGACGTAAGAAAATTTTAAATAAAAAAAGAATCTGATAAGAGTATCATTGTTACAACATATTTGGATGAATAGCCATAAATAAAATTGAAGGTATGATGCATAAGAAGAAAGTTTATAGGTTAGCTCGAAAATACCGGCTTTTAACAATTATTTACAGTTTTTTTATCGATGGAAACATTAGAATTTGAAATACCTGTCAAAAGAGGTTGAACGACAGGATTTTGTCGTGAGTAACACCATGCTTTGCAGTCGTCATGTGACATTATTTTGGGTAATAGATTTTCTTTTGTATCTAAATATGTCTTCTTCCTTTCTCTAATGCACTATTTCGTTTCTATATATATAGGTATATATATATATTTATATCTGTTATATATATAGTTGTATTGTTTGTCTCTTTCGCATAAGTGATGATGATTGTAAAAAAAATAAACAAGTATTATTAATAGTAATTACACAGTGTACACTTGGGCAGTATCCTGCCGTTCACGGATGTTACTGACGAACTGACATGACTTAAAGAAATCCGCCGTAATATACGGTCGCATACCCTCTCAGAATCGATAGGAACGTTTGAAGGACATTCAGACGATACATGCATGCATGACCTGTTATTCCGCCAATCCTCGAATCAGTTGTTAAATAAGTCATGATTGTCCATTGCTTTACATACACTTTACGTTTGGAATTAAACTTATCAATAACTGGTATAATAACTTTTGAAAAAAGAACTATTATAAGTATGACACATCCTAATTGTATATTAATAGAAAACCTTTTGGTTTTTTTTTGTCCTATTTTTTTTTTTTTTTAGCATTTAATTTAACGATGAAATTATTAAAGTAGTTTGTGTACCATTTAAATATATAAACTAACACTATTTTGATCATTTGACAAATTTTCGGTTAATTCGTTTTTTTGTTTTTTGTTTGAAAATAATAATATTATATATTAATATCAATAAATTTATAATAATTTTTTAAATTTATATTTTATTTTTTCTATTTAATTAATTTTTATAGTTAACTTTGATCTTTTGTACAACGTAGTGATGATCAATGAAATACTGTTAATTTAAACGTATTTATTCGTAATGCATAAAATGTTTTTATGAATGATCATCGTTCATAGTGATTAGTAAAGAAAAAAACGAGGAGAGATACGTGTGTATGCATTTGTATATTTTGCTTCTTTTGCCTTTCTCTTTCTCTCTTTCTCTCTTTATATATCTATTAGTCCGATCAAAGATCATAATTTATACGTATATGCATACGTATACATATAACATGTATATAGAAATAAAATGCCAAGTGTTCAAAGACTTTTTTTTAAGTTGTATTTAACTTTGGAACCAAATCAAACAATTTATTTTAATTGTATCGAATATCGTGGTTCGATTCGATTATCGAACGAACATTTATTACAATTTAAATTTCTACAAAATGAAAACAAATGAATAAATGATCAAAATACTTGTTTATTTCAGCAATTAAATAATATGCATATCATTTATGTTTGGATTTGCGATTTTTACTTAAATGACATAAAATTGTACGTCGTAATAATTCTCTAGACGTATAACATTACGTCATAGGTCTCTTAGATAAGATCTCTAATTATAGCGAGCGATTTGCAATCATAACGTTTAGGTTTAATGCCTAACATTCTCCCTTGTTTAGAACACAATATTAATGTTTTGACCAAAAGAACGATTCTTTTTCTTTGTTTTCTTTTTTTTCTTTTTTTTTGAACAAAAAATATCGATATACGTTAAAATGATCTTAGATCTCGCTAATTAATCATTAGGATAAAAAAGAAAAAAGAGATATATTTGAGCTTTCATATCATGATTCATATAGTAAATCTTATAATTACATTGATAAGGAATGTACAAAAAATTACAATTTAAAAAATGCTCATATTTACTATTCTATTTAGATTATTGTAAAGAACATATGTGGAAGATTTATCAATGTTCAAATAGTGATAAATACTTATACTAAATTGCTAAATCATAATGAACTCAAATAATAGTATTTTATTGCGATATCTCATATATATGAGAGAAATAGATTTCGATCAGTGGATGAATAATACTGCGGTTCTATCCGTATATCTTTCTCTTTCTTTCTTGATCTTGTTTGTTCTTATTAGATGACGCAGAAAACGAGACAAACTTTTTCCAAGTCTACATATCTAGAGTAACACGAAAGTGTGGTATGGCACGTTTATAATAACCATGTACCACCCGGTGAGATCGGCGATGAGTAGTTTCGATTAAACACCTATCGTTAGGGGCAACATGATGCTTTAAACTTTGACCTTGCATGTGTAACGTTGGCCTGTTCTATACAAGACTTTTTTCTTTTTTTTTTTCTTTCTTTTTCCCCTTCTCCTTGACACATAAAAATAAATCCTCATGCGAAGGGGAAAATGAAAAGTTACAGAAAGAAAACAATACAAATAGGTCGACTATCATTTTTTTCCACTAATTGGTACTCGAATAATGGCGGACAACCAAAATGAACGAGATTATTTTTCAAAAGAGTAGAAAATTTATCAAAAAGGGATGATAACATTACGATCTTAAAAAAATATATCTTCTAAGGATATATAATAATCTTTTAATAATTTAATAAGGTCTTAATAATATAAGAAATTCATATATATATATGTTATCAATATTTATATAACTTATGCAATTAAAATTAATGGTGTATCCAAGTGGTGTATCTATGAAGATTTTTATAAATATCTTATTATACGAAGAGAAGAAGAAGAATTATATATTGCAGAATTCTGTTGAAGATAACACTTTATCCGGGTAATAATATTTATGATTATTCTCGAAAGAATTATATTAAATACTTTAATTGGAATGTAAATATAAAATGGTGTAATGGTTTGTAATAGTTTTAAGCGAGCTTTGAATTATTTATCATCTCTAAAAAACTAGACACGTGAACATATTTAGTAAAACGTTGTAATTAGAATCATTTCCATGGTTGCAAATAACATTATATTTAAATGATATAACCTTCGGAACGTTTGAATATTAAATTGATATGTCACAATTATTTTACACATCAGCATTTTTAAAACTATCAGAATTCACATGTTGTGTTGTACATTTATGTAAGAATTTCGTTATGTAATTTGTTACTGATATTTCATTCGTTTTAAAATTAAATGGAATCTTTCGTCATTAAGTCATTTCATTATAGTTCATTACTACAAACTACAGTTTTCTGCAACAGAGTCCAATCGTTAAAATCATACAGATTAGCATAAAATTCATGTTGTAGAAATTCATGTTGTTCGTGTATATTTTGTTAAATAGATCGTAAGTAGAATCACCGGTATAAACGCGTCGCCAGTATGCGACCGATTGAAAATAGAAAGAGCGTTCTAGTTCGATGACCTGTAGTTATTTACAAATAAAAGAACTTATACGAAGAAAATGGGCATTATAATAAGGGGGCTAATATCTTTTCATTTTTTTTTCTTTCTTTTAATTATTATATATATATATAGGAATATTTTAAATCATATTTACACATGAAAAAAATATATGTGTTAAAGATCGAATATGAGTGCAATTAGATAACAAGCTACAATAGATGTATTTCAAACGCTTAATCATATTCTTCTATACGTTTCTTTATGAATTGGATGTTAAAAGGTTAAAATAATTCTCGATTGTTAAACGTCTTTCAGAGAGATAATACAATTTTACTTTAAAATTGAAGATATATATGTATATTATTTAAATGAAAAATATAAATAAATGAAATTACAATAACATTTATTAAGCAGGTATAATTGTCATTATTATCAATTTCCCTCAATTCAATATAAAATATATTTTCAAACATAACAGAATAATGGGGTAATCAAATTAATTATGCAAAGTTACGCTTGTTTTATACAACCAGTTTATTATTGTGTCACAGATGGTATTATCAATAATGTTAAATCTTAAATCATTGTTTAATTCTATAAATGATCATTTGGTATTTGTCTGTTGTATAATAACGCTAAATTAATTGTCTTGTGTTACTGGCACTTTCGAAATGGCACTAATTTCTAATGAAATGTTATCTATCCTGTCTCTGTGTATGTGTGTGTGCGTGTGTGTGTGTACACGAGTCGCGCACGCGTGCGCTGTGTATGATCTGTATATATACATATATATACAGGGTCGAACAATAACTTTGTCTATCTTGAGTATATGCAAAAGTATCATCGTATCTTTGAAATACATAGACGTCTTATCACCCGTTGATATGCCACATTGTCACAGTAGTATTGATGCAAATGGTCACAGTTTCAAAAAAAAAAAAAAAAAAAACAAACAAATAGAGCAAATTTGTTCCTTTGAAAATTTTTAATACGATTATAAACAAAGGAGATATTAAAAAAATGGACAGAGTCATTGTCGCAACCTGTATATACGTATATTTGTATGAATCACTGTGTCGATGTGAACGCACAAATAGTAGTTTAAAAAAATATTCAATTTTTGATTTTCTAACGACTAAATGTATTTCAATATCGACCGAATGTGTTGAATCAACGATTATTGATTTTACTCAAAAATTGATTATTTTTAATGTATATTCATTCATTACAACTATCATTTTAATCTAATTCTATTGAATGGCAAGCGTTCACAAAAAGTATAATCGCAAAATATATATTGTATGTGTCACACTATAAGCTTCTGTAGATAAATAATCAACATATATATTTTGGTTCATGTGTATGGGATAATAATGTGCCGATTATTGTACAACGCTTATTATAATTATTCCGATCTACTGTAAAGAAACATTTCTTTTTTTTTTTTTTATTTATTTTCTATAACGTATAAGTAAGTGTGTGTGTATGTAATATGTATTAAGATGGAAGCACAAACTATGTATAGTTTACGCTCTACGAGAGTCTTTTTATATGCTATGTTTTTGTTGTTCTTCCTAAAACTACTCAGACTTCAGTTAACATTCATTTTCAATTACAATTCCACTTACAAGAATAATATTACGATAGTTTGTTGTGTTATATATGAACTACTACAGCCTCTATGTCTTCTTTTATCTTTTCTTATCTTGTTTGTTTGGTTTTGTTTTGTTTTGTTTTTAATACTGCATTATTTTATAATCATACTCGTTTGTTATTTGTTATAGATTGCAGTCACGGCCATTATTCGCTTTTTCCCCTTTCTATTCTATTTATAATATTCTAATTTGACACAAAATTTTTCTTCGTAAACAGTCTTAACATTTATGATAATGTTTACATTGTGCTAAAAATATGTACGGAAGCTACAAAAAATGTTGTCATTTGCACAAACGTCTTGGTCATTATACATTATATATAATATATATATATATATAAAGTTCCTATAGAACCGCTATGTCTCGTTTCAATTACATACATTTTACATGTTTGTGAAGGACGATTCGATATATTAATTTATCATTAATTTTAGACCTTGTAACATATTACTGTCGAAAAAATTCAGTAACTGTGTTGGATACCTCTCAAGTAATATCGTATTTATCTACTTTCTAATAAGTTGTCAATTTCATAACCAGTATAAAAAATCATTAACATATCACAGCTCTAGAAAGATAAAATTGTATATTAATTATTATTATTATTATTATTATTACTACTTCTACGTTCTTAATACATATTCAACATATTATCGTAGTAATTAGTTAACATACTATATAATAAGTCAACATATATAAGTATACATACATATGTATATATTTGGCAGTGAATATTCAAATCAAAATAAAACATAATTCATCGTTATCGTAACTTATAATACTACTACTTTAAAATGTCTTTAATATACTTCAATGAAAATATGTTTTCTATCTTAAATACTGTTCATGTACTTAAAAAACTGTATAAGGAACATTAACTTTTACTACTGGCTATGAAATTTCAAACCTACTTTTTGTGCGACTAGTAATGAAAATGAACAACTCACAACTATTGCAAGTATTTCCATAATTATCAACGATAATTGTTTATACTTATGATATTCTGTTACATCAAACAAGAATACATATTTTGTGAGTCATAAAGTATATTATCAACATTATCAGCAACAATATATTTAATCTCAAAATTAAAGAGAATAAAAACATATAAAACTATCATCATCATCACTTTGTGGATTAGCACCGTTAATCTCAAAAGTAAAGCTCTTTTTTTGTTGTTGTTGTCTGTATAATACAGCTAAAAAAAATGTTTATACAATTGTTTCTATCAAATACTGTTTTCAGCTAAAACTTCATTCGTCATCTTGATTATTCACAGCTCATCTCATCAAATCTGCTGCTCTTTGTCTATCTCTATGTACTTCTCGAGGATGCATTCTTTTACGATGTGAAAAACAATTACCCGAACTGGCAAATGCTTTCGGACAATAAGGACATTGGTAAGGCCTTGCACCAGTGTGTTGATTTATGTGAAATTTCAAATCCTGATTCCTTTTGAATGTTTTATCACATAAAGGACAGGCATGCGGTCTTAAATCAGAATGAGTTATACTATGAGCTCGAAGAGTTGAATTTGTTGGATAAACTCTTCCGCAAACGTTACATGGAAATCTAATTTCACCGTGATATTCTTTATGCCTACATAAATTCGATTGTGTTTTAAAGCTAAAATCAAATCAATATTAATGAATTAATGAATAATTTCTTATTTGTGATAAAGAGAAGTGTTTGTTAAGTTTAAGAATAACTTACATTCGGCCACATATATCGCATCCATATTTTCCTTTAGGCCTATGAGTTTCTAAATGCACTTTCAAATTTCCTTTGGTAGAAATTTTTTTACTACAAATTGGACAAATAAAATTGGCAGATGAATTGTTATCAACATTCGCATGCAGCACACCGTTTGTCGAATAAACTTGTTGAGATCTTAAAATAGGTTTTCCATCCAAACGTCTTTCTCTTGGCAAATGCGACCATAAATGATTTTGTAAACCAATTTCTGATATGAAGGATCGCGTACATATTGTACATTCGTATCGTTTAGTTGTATTTACATTATCTTCATCTGTTTCTTCATTAAATTTATTGTCATTAGATTCTCTTGTTATTTCCTTTTCTATTTCCGTATCTCTGTAATTGCAAATTTGTGGATTTATTTCGATAAACTTTATGCATTAATTTGTTCGTGCACCACAGTATAATAATTTCAATAATTATTTACTTGTTTGTTACACTTGACAATTCAGGAGAATGAATTCTCATTGGACTTTCTTCTATGTCTGATGTATCCGACATATCTGAAGCAGATTGTTCCATACCGCATTGCAAAAATAACATCGGATCTACTTTGACTTCCATTTCTTCCATACTCGGAGTATGACTTTTTTCTTCTTCGGATAGATGAGATAATTCGGATGGTCCAAGTGTTTCGCCTTCTGCTAAAATTTCTATGGCACCCTGGAAAATTGAACAAATCTTTTTTCTTACACAATAGAATAAAATAATAAATGTATTAATATGTAATATAAATTGAATGTTTACTTTTGTAAGAATAGAATGCAATAATCCTCTGTCTTCTACTTTTTTAGTAGCTTCTTGTGTATTTTTCAAACCTTGTCCCGCCGTATTTTGAACAGAATTGATATTATCCAAAGTTTCGTATAATTGCAACCTTAATCTCTCTTGTGTACGATATGCCATCATTGCAAAACGATGTACTCCTTCCAATCTTTTGATACACGTTAAACAAACCATTTTTGATAATTTATCTTCCGAGGATACCTGAAAAATAAAATCAAGTAGTTAATATATTTGGCAATATTAAATAATAACATTTACATGTAAATTGTGTGTGTCGTAAGAATTGATTAACATATGTACACAAAAATATTTTACTTTGACACATATTTATTACATTTTTTAATTACTAAACTCACTTGCAATAATAATTATCTATAAGTTTAATATATTTATTTTGTTAATTATTATTTAAAAAAAAAAAAAATAATAATTGTATAAAAATTGTTGTTGTTTTCCTAAATATTTGTATTAAATTCATCATTAAAATTTGGTGTTTTAAGTATTTTCTTCTTGTTTAAAATTGTTTGTAGGAAATTTCGTAAATATTCCAAAATAATTACGACATTTGATATTTTTTCTGCATAAAATATTTCATAGACGTCATATCTGAATACGCCGCCGCCGCCGCCGCTTTATTCTCAAATATTTATAGACGCATCGCTTTATACGGCGCATGTAGTACATTATACTTATGGCAATCAATAAAATGCTAATTTTTAACACTTTTGCAGCACTGTACAAAATGGTTGCCACGAATTTCATTGAACGAGCAGTCATATTTTCTTCATTAATTTCTCATTATTATAAATATACATATATATGTTAATTGATATTATTTTAAACAGTATACATTTTTTCACAAAAGATTGATGTAAATTGTTCTCCCGTTAAGAAAATTTACATCCAAATATTATCCATTTTTAATTGTTATTTGCTAAAATATGATTACAAATTAGATCGTAAATAAATTCAAATAAATTCGATATAATTTAGAACAAAAAGAAAAACAGTCGATTTTATTTGAGTATCACGATACCGATTATCATATTTAATTGGAAAAAAAGTAGTGCTTATTTATTTGATAATTAAAGATAATTAATAAACGATCATGGCGATGAAACGCATCTTTAATTCTAACTCGGAGTCGGATCCGTCGAGTAGTTGAACCGATGAATCGACATCGATAGTATCGATCTAAGTCAAAAAATCGTCAAATCAAATACTCTTTCAAATAATTTCTCGATACAAGTAGGTTTGATTGTTTGTTATTTGGATAAAAAAGAAAAATAATAATAATAATAAAGTTCATCTGTTCGGATGGAATCATTGACAAAAATATTGCCGATCGCAAATGTACCGAGTTGCACGTGGGAATATCGTAGAGACGATGACACAAGTATGCATTTATCTTGGTGAGTGTGTGGAAGACGCGCGCGCGTCCAGCGGTCGAGATTTTGAAAAAGATCCCGGTAACACAGAAAACGTAAAACACGCACTCCGCCGGCGGTCTTTGGTTCGCATTCGACCGTCTCACAGATCGGTTAAATTATATTATTCTCCCAAGTTATTAAAACTTACCAAGATGTAAAGATATTTGCGTATTTTGGTCTGCAAGTAGTGCCGTCTACCATCCTCGGTGAAAATGTTGACACTGTCGTTTCCATTAACGTCGCACGCACAAATTCGACAGTGCAATCCGTCTTCCCGATCGCGACGTTCGAAATCGCGACCCGCCGTACCCATTTCAAATCAAATCAAATAACAAACAATAGAACAAAACAAAAGGAACAAAATAGGATGAATTATAAAGAGAGGACACTAAGAAAAAAATGATAACGGGGAAGACACTACGGATCCTCTTCCCCTCACCGCACGATGCGACGAGATATCGAAGCGTGGTGCTCTCACCGCAAAGCGAACATATCTCTCTTTTTCTCTCTCACCCCCTTATATTCCACCCCTCGTATCTTATTCGGTATGTTTCGCTCTTGTTTCTCTCTCTTTCTCTCTCCCTTTCCCTCCCTCTCTCTTCCTTTTGTTTCTTTTTTTTTCGGTAGACGCGATTAATCGTTCAATCCCGGAAGACGATGGACCAGTTACGTTTTTCACCGTTGCATCTTTACGATGTGCCAACGCGTTTCTTCTTTCTCCTCATCAAAAGATAGAGATAGAGAAAAAGAGAGAAACAGAGAGAGAGAGAGAAAGAGAGAGAGACAGAGAGAGAGAGAGAGAGTTGATTATTCTAACGATCCTTCTTTTTTTTTCTTCTTCTTCTCTCTTTTCCCGTTTTCCTTTTCCTCTTATTTTTCTTTTTTTTTTTTTTTATTTTTTACTTATGAGTCTCTCGGATTGGGTGAGATTACTAACAGCACGCGGCTCGTCGACGCGTTAAAAACGACGTCGGCGCCGGGCGTCGGCGTCTACCTCCGAAACGAGTGCTCGATACAAAATATATAATAGCATTCGTCGATTTGAAAAACATATGTATATAACCGATTGTTTTATTTATGGATTTCTCTCGCCACCGCGCCGTACCGCGCCGCACCGCGCCGCGCCGCGACGCACGCGTTCGAAGTCAAAACCATTTCGCATTTCCTCTTTTCATCAATTAAACAACCCTTTTCCACGCCTTTTCTATCCCCCACCCTTTCCATTCGTTTTATCTCTCCTTTACTTTTATCTTTCAACATTGTCCAGGTATATACACCTTTAGTCATTAGATTATACTATCGTCGGAAATAAAGAATATAATTTAATGATGCGGTTGCTTAATTGATCCGCCATTTTCTACCTGCTTCGCGACTTTGATCCTTTTTTTATTACATTTTTTTCCTTTTCGATTCACTCGAAAGAAAATGTTTTATTCCTTCGACGATTTATCTCGTTGGATCGTTTTTTTGTCGATAGGTTTGATGATAAGTCGCGAGTTTCACAATTTTCCCTCCAAATTTTCGAAATTTCTCCGCCGAATTCTAATCTTTCCCGCCATTTTTCGGAATCTGTATCCCTACGCCAAACACAAGTACCCTCGTGTGCTTTTTACCCCTTCCCTTATCTCTCACCCCTTTATCCCTTCCCCTCCGACATCCACCCTCTTATGCGCGAAAAATAGTCCCAGTTATTCGCGAACGAACAGCCTCCCCCTCGGATATGTCCCGTTTAAAAAAATCAATACTTAATAATTAGCAATTAATACACGCGCCACGTACGTCTTCTCCTCCCCTATCGCTTTTACCTCTTCCACCCTTTCCAATAAACTCTTTTCTCTATTCTTTTATTTTTTACCCTATTGTTTAAGACTTTTATTATTATTATTATTATTATTATTATTATTTCTCTTTGTCTCTCCTATTATTACATTTTACTTCCTTTTATATCACATTGTTAGTTTTATTACATTTGAAAAATCTAAAATAATAAAGTTCTCATCGAAATTGTTATATGTTATAGGTAGGAGGATTCTTTCTTGTCCTCTATCAAAATCGTGCAACTTAAAAAACTGTGATATAATAAGGTATTTTAAATCATTAATATAAAATTGAATGTACATTTTTTTATTTCATAGAATTGTGTGTTATATTGTATAGAGAGGGAGAGAATTTGATTTTATAATTGAAACTTTAGTATATATTGATTAGATAATATAGTATAAAATATATAGCTTTTCAAAAAGAAACCAAATTTAAACAAAATTCTATAAATAATTATGTTTATTAATACTACTATTTTCAGTTATCATAAAAAATGTTCATATTGTATGATTATGAAAATATTGTGCAAAATAGGTCAGCGTGAAAAAGTCCTAATACGTTTAACATTTAGCTTTATTTTGTATCGGTAGGAACAATTTAAATTCTGCTGGTAACTCATCTTCAGAATATAATCTATCGGAGAAATATACTCTACGTATTCGACAATTTGCATGAATTTGAACTCTTAAAGTTTCGACATAATTAGTTCCATATGCTCTGCGAGTGAAGTCTGCTAAATTAAACTGTATTTGATTCCATCCGTCATCTAGTCTCATTGGCATAGTACATATGAATGGTTTTACTCTAGTCGTTGATTGATAATTACTTGCACGAAATCGTCGACGTACATTTTTATCATCGATAACCTAAAATAAGAAATATTTTTCATAATGCATGTTAGAAGAATCTTAACAGATGTTACGATTATTTCTATCAAATGTGTATTTTTACCTGAACTTCAAAGGTAAAGTATTTCTTCAAGTTTTTTATTATCATTACCAAAAATGGTAATTTAATTCCTAATGTTTTTCTTAAATCCGCAGGACATGTAATATAAGTAGTACTCACATTACCACCTAGTATTTCTAATACAAGACTTTGTATGTCATTATCTGTAATTCTTTTGATATGACCATTTCTCACTTTTTTATCCCATATTTGTAATGGTTTGCTACCAATACTATACAAAATGGATAAGAAGCCACTTTGAAATGTGTTTTTGAACATATTTAATGATTCTTACAGATTTGCCGGACCAAAAATATTCTCAAGAAATATTTGTTGTTCTCTTGAAAATGTTCTTCAAAATGTTCTTCAAAATGTTCTATGTTTTATCGTAGGTATTACAATTACGTTGAAAATTTCGGAAAAAGTAACCTAACCTTGTTCCATTATAAAATCACACGTTTTAGACAAATTCTCTATTGTGGATAATCAATGAAAGAAAACCATGTTGATTGCACAAATGTAGACAAGTAGATTTATACGATCACTTAACATTCATACATTTTTATTACAAATAAATATGTTTTTTTCGGTGAATTTTCTTTTCTCGAACGAACTGACGCGTATGTTGTGTGTATGAACTCCTATTGCCGGTGCAGTATTTTAACTGCTTAGCTACAATGCTAATGAATATCAATCGATAAATTTATACTTGTGAATAGTTTCACGAAATGATCATATCAATTTTCAATTTACCATCAAATAATAATTACACTAAATGAAATAATACAAATACATAATTTAAAGATTTATTTTGTATATTATACATTTTATATACAAAATTTCAATTGGAAAAGTAATGAATAATAACAGATATATACATCGAAATCAATATATATCAATATAATTGATATTAGTACTTGAATTTGTTTAAATGCAAAATTATTTAATGATTATATGTATACTATTAATAAATTTTCGCGCGGTTTAATTTCAAATAATAAAAAAACAAAGATGGTAGTTGGACAGTAGCGCCATCTACATCGATAAATTCATCTCCTACACGGGTAACCGTACACACAGATAAATATTCATCGGTCAGCAGCTGACGATGGTAAGTGGTGGTGGTGGTGGTGGTGGTGGTGGTGGTAAAATGATAATTTTGTAAAGTTCGTGGCTCGGTGTTGTTTATATTTTAGACAAATCTTTTTACACAATAAGCTTCTAAAGACTGCTTTAATTTTGTTTAGATTATATACAAAAAGACATTTAGGATCGTGGCCTTAGTGCCATATTAATACTGGATGAATAAACAGTCGCTATGTGGGTAAAGCCAAAGGAGGTTCTACTTGCTAATGCTTTGTGGTAAACTTTGATGTTTGTTTTACATTTGACGGACCATAATTATTATTTATAATATATGTCAAACACAACTGATAATAGATCTTTAGTATTTTCAATGAAATTCATTGTTTCTTCTTTTTAATATATTGCAATTTTTCTTGCATTTTGTACAATGTTATATTTGAAAATGAACATATCTTTTATTATTTCATTTGGTTTACGAAACAATATTGAAGTTACAATATGTAATTATTCTTTTATCTATTTCATGCATTAACCTCTTAAACATACGTCTATACGATTGCACATGTGTGTACATATAATATGAATGGTTTGTGTACAAAAGTGAATCATACTAGCGTAATAAAAATTGCATTATATTTATATCCATATGCATTATTTGCAATATTGCTTTTATTGAAATAAAACGAACGCGGTATCGTTTAGAAAAGTTATTAAATTATTTTCTAATATAACGTGACAGATGTTGTTTTAAGAAGTTGACGTGTTGGTGAGTAAAAGTGTGTACTTGACATTTCGAGAGGACAAAAATGAGCACATTTTTCAAACGATTTGACTACTTTTACATTCCTACTTTTTCCTTCATTTACATAATAAAATGTATCGATAAATTTATTAACAGGGTAAATGAACAATCAACGGTATATTTTGTTTTACAACGTCGAAAAGGTCATGGAAAAACTAAAGGCCTTACGTCAATACTAGTAGGAACATTGGACAGTGTATTTGATACTAAACCAGCACCATTTAGAATATTGCATCAAACACCATCGTCTGAAGTTTATTGGGGTAATTCATTTTATAAACATACTCTGCGTGTGTATATATATATATATATGTATATATAAATATGTGACATATTATTCCAATAAATCAATACGATTAAAAATAATTGTAATGCGTTGTTTTATAATACAAAGTAATATATTCAAATTCAAAATAAAACACAATGTTTTAAAATGTTTTATATTATTATGTAAAAATCTGACAAATATATTTGTTCTTGTTTACTTCAAGAGATATCATGTTCTTTGACACACGAAGAAATTCTACAAGATTGGGAATGGCTTCATTCGAATTTAATAGATACACTTCAATCATTTGACACCGAAGAAGATATAACAGAATTTGTTTGTTGTAAAATTCAATCCATTATCGCTAATAATATTCCAGATTGTCAATTTGCTGATGGTAAATTATTATTTCGTATTATCTATCTTTAATTATTTCTAAATGCAAATAGAAATTAATCTATTTATTAATATAACAATGTATGTTTATTTGCAGAAGAAGATCCAGCTGTATTTAAAACAGTATCTTTCAAATTTCATCAGTTATTTAACATACCGAAAGAAGACAAATTGGTCAATTATTATTCTTGCAGGTATTTATTCTTATATAATGAATCAAATAACAAATTTATTAATAAATAATGAAATATTAATGGAATCAATAGCTATTGGAAATCTCGGATACCTAGACAAGGATGGCTATATCTGTCTGTAAATCATATGTGTTTTTATGCTTATATACTAGCAAGAGAGACAAAATTAGTTATAAGATGGGCAGATATTATTGAATTGGGTAAAACAAATTCCATATTAATACCAGATAGTATACATGTCGTAACACGTGATAATAAAGAGGTATAAAGTTCTTTTTACATGTTATTATTGTTATCTTCAAAATAATTCATTCAGCTAATTCGTGCAATAAATGTATCATTGCTAGAGATTATCTGTTATTTTTTTTTCTTTTGAAGCATTACTTTTCTATGTTTCTACACAAATCGGAGACATATTCGTTAATGGAACAGCTTACGAATATCGCCATGAAAAGGTACTTTTTCGCACTTTTATCCATCCATTATAGGTGAAATTGGTACAAGTGTATGCATAATTTTTCATAGGCTCATTGATGAAAAGAGTGGTTTCAATGAGGACAGAGAACTATTGAATAAATTAAGGTATTTTCAATCATTTATATATTACCTTGATACAATTATCAGTATTTTATTAATGATAAAATTGATTTGATTTTAGTAAAAATGTACCTAAGAAACCATCATTCTTGAAAAGAGATCTTGATGCTCGAGCACATTCAGAAGCATACAGGTTACAATTTAGATTACCAGGAAATGAAAAATTAGATGGTAATATTGATGCAACATTGTGGACTCCGTACAATAAAAGATATGTTTGGGGAAAGATATATCTCTCGCAGAACTATCTAGCATTTGACAGTAGGGTAAATAAGTATATATATTATATATAAAACAAAATAATATCAATTGAAATGCATTTTTGTAAGTATTTATATAATCATTCATTTAGGTAAGAAAATTAGTAAGTTTAGTGATACCTTTGAGAGAAGTACGACTCGTTGAATCTGCAGAAAATCAGTCTTCCTCCGTAGAGAAATCGATATTGGTAACTACAACGCGTGCATCATTTTTATTCGCACAGATTCAAGATAGAGTTTTTTTAGTTCAGAAGATATCTGAACTTTTGGCTAAATCAAAATTAATGCATCCGTAAGTTTAAATAAAATAACATTTAACAATTAGAAATAATATTGGTTATATATATATATTTCATTGTTTTGTTGAACAGAGGTGTTGGCAGCTTGAGTTTGCAAAATACTTCAACAAATAGTTTAAATAATTCTGAAGATACAAAGTTTGTAGGAACGTGGAAACCTCAACCTCCATTAATGACGCTTTTTAAAGCTCCGCTTAGTACTGAAGCAGCTTTAAAACAAGAAGCTAAAGAAAAACAATGGGAACTTCATTTCGCAGAATATGGACGAGGTGTTACCATGTATCGTACCGTAGAAATGGCAAAGCTTGTAATTCAAGGAATTCCACAATCTTTAAGAGGAGAAGTTTGGCTTACTTTTTCCGGTAATTTTATTATTTTTATTCATCTTCTAATATAAGAATTCTATTAATTAAACTTTCATATTTGTATTAGGTGCATTAAATGAGATGGCTACCAATCCGGGTCTTTATAAATCTTTGGTGGATAAATCATTGGGCAAATCTTGCCAAGCTAATGAAGAAATAGAAAGAGATTTGCATAGATCTTTACCGGAACATCCTGCGTTTCAATCAGATACTGGTATCAGTGCTTTAAGAAGGGTATTATCTGCTTATGCATGGAGAAATCCACAAATTGGTTATTATTATTATTATTTGTAATATTTATATACTTCAATATAATGTATTTGATTACATTTAATCTTGATCATGATTTTGTTTATTTTTTTTATACAACAGGATATTGTCAAGCTATGAACATAGTAGCTTCGGTTCTTTTAATATACTGTTCAGAAGAATCTGCTTTTTGGCAGCTGTGTAATGTTTGTGAATCTTTACTACCTGATTATTACGATCGACGAGTAGTTGGTGCTCTTGTTGATCAAGGCCTCTTAGAAGAATTAGCTGCAGAATATTTACCAGATCTGCATGCCAGGTTACAAGATCTTGGACTTATCAAAGTCATATCACTATCTTGGTTTTTAACGATATTTTTAAGTGTCATGCCAACAAGTAGTGCTGTAAATATTATGGATTGTTTTTTCTATGATGGAGCAAAAGTTATATTCCAAGTAAACTTTATTATTAATTATATTTTCTAATTACATTTAATAGAATTGATTTTAATGAAATCTAAACAAATATCTCTTCTTCTATTAGATAGCATTAACAGTGTTACAATGGAATCAAGATAAACTACTTAATTGTCGTGACGATGGAGAAGCTATGCAATTGTTAACAGACTATTTAGGAGGTGTTTATAATAACGAAGGTCCCGTTTTTCCTAGACCAGTTGATAATGCCACGTCTAATAAAGTAAGTTTATTTTCTATTATCAAGGTAAAATGAAAAAATTGTATAAACATTTTTTATGTTTTTTTTTTTTAGAGTATATCTGTCCAAACATTAATACACGAATCATATGTAAGATATGGCTCCTTGACCATTGGAGGAATCGAAAGGCTTCGTCTGAAACATAGGCTTAAGGTAGTTCAAAGTTTAGAAGAAGGAATAGAAAAAAATGTAATTAGAAGTGTTATTGTAGATAAATATATGACCATGGAGGAGTTACAGGTATTACTTTTATATTTATTGTATATAATAATAAATATAATGAAATGTAATATTTCATTACATGTAGAATATATTCGAATGTACATAGGAACTGTTGGCATTAGTGAGAGAAGAATTAATGAGCCAGCGAAAATCCGAGCCTGACAGATATGATCCTACTCAACCACCCTATGAAGCTTATAAAATTGACTTTGAACTATTTAGAATATTATTTGGTGGTTTGTCGCCATGGGGTAAATGTACACAAGCTGAATCTCTTTCAGCTCGATTATTTCGTGTAAGTTATTATAATATAATATTAATTACATTTGAATTTGCCGCGCACTCCTAGGAAGAGACGTAGACAGAGATCGATATAAATCGATTAATCAATCGATCAATCAGTGACAGCTAGCAGTGACAGCTAGAGTGATAGATAGATAAAGAGCGATAAATAATATTATAATAAGAAAATTGAAATAATTAATATGAAGATTAATTGGACTAGTGTACATAGTGGGGAGCCGATAATAGTTTTTAATTGTCGTTTCTCTATTTACAGGTAAATTGTATATAATAAAATTCACGGTTGTGTAAATAGCTAAGAAAACCTAACCTCTAACGACAATTAAAGACTATTATTCGGCTATATTATATGTGATTATACATTTTGAGAGTGTATGTAAATAATGTTTTCTATATTTAGTTAATGGATCGTAACCGTGATGGTTTATTAAATTTCCGAGAATTAGTGCAAGCTATTGGAATGACTGCAACAGCTGATCAAACGCAAAGGTTGAAACTTCTTTATACTCTACATTTACCACCACTTCTCACACCTGCTGATTTTGACTCGCCTACTCATTCAGGTAAATATTAATTTTGATTGTTGAAATATCGTTGTTGAAATATCGTTGTACATAGTAGTAGTAGTAGAAGTATAAGCGATTATACTGGTTAGATGGAGCTGAAGTAGCAGCAGAAGCAACAGATTTTTTTGATAGTATGGAACAGAGTGTGGCTTCCTTAGAAATGCCAGTCAGTGTGGCAGAAGAACCAACAGTTGGTACATTATCAGGATCAACGAGTATGAACAGTCAACACGGTGATCAGTCATGGGAAATACAGAGTATGGATAGTTTACGTTCTATGATTGCATCAAGGGATAGTCCTCTGGATTTAAAAGTGGTGCCAAAAATGTCTCAAACTCACTTCATAGCATTATGGAAAACCCTGTACGATATGTTTCCAGCTCAATTAGAAGAACAAGAGACATATCATAGTATAGCATCGATAGGTATTCCTATTTTTAATGCATAATGAATGTTTCATTATTGTGTAATGAAGTGTTACATACTTATTCAAACTTTCCCAAGGTACTCTTTTATTGCAACTAGGCGATGTGGGGAAAAAGTTAAATATTAGTCGAGATGAATCAGAAGATAGTTTATTGTTAGCTGCTTCTGCTGTGCAACATATATCTTCTGCAACTGTAAGATTCATATTCTTTATATTATCTTACATACATATATATATATATATATGTATTTTGTTTTGGAAAATAATTTATCTTTCTAGTCACCTGATCGTAATGGAAATCCATCTAGTACGTCGTCTTGTTCAGATCCCGATTGGTCGATAACTATTGAACAATTTTTAGCATCTGCATTAACTGGTCCACCGATAGTCGACTTTTTTAGTAAAAGAGCCGATCTTGCAGAAGCAATGGTAATCCTTAAAAATCGTAGATTTAATCGCGTTCATTCCTTGTCCGATACTCCGATAATAAATGTATAATGTAAATCTTATTGAAACATAAGTGCAATATAGTTTTTTATGCGATAGATTGTCTTAAACATTTTAACGAGTATATTAAAGTATTTTAAAGAAATATTTTCAACGTCTCTGCATAGATCAAAATTGAGAGATAAGCACTTATATTCAATTTCAAACCAGGATGTTGGAATCGTGAAAAATAGATGATACAAAATAATGAGATTATCTAATGAGAATCTAATTATTTAGATATCGTAACACTGTGTTTATATAAAGTACTGTATTCTTATTTGAACATTACAAATACTTTTTCTAAGTATATTATATCTTTATCTTTAATATAAAATATTCTATATTGAAGTAAGCTCGATGTATGTACATCTCTTTTACAATGGACATGTAGATTTCAAATCTAAGGAATTAACATAATATTGTGTAAAGTAATGCATAGAAACGCACATTGCTTGCAAATAATATTCTATTAACGATGGATTACACCTATAGACATGTTGGCCTATGTTTTCAAAGATATAAAGGAATGAAAAAAAAAGAGAAGAGAAGAAAAGAAAAGAATCGATGATATGCCATTTGTACAATAACAATAGCAAACTATTAAAAATATCAGTCCTATAATTTTTATATTAGTGCTTTTTTTAAATACAAAATGCCTCAGGTAATAAAACAGTGATGTAATCCAGAAATATTTAAGAAAAAATGAATTAAAGCAAATGTTTTGTATCATTTATCATACATTGTCTTGTAATACATTAAAAAAATAATATTTCAGTACAATGATTTATTAAATATTTCTTCACTAATAAAATTAGTGATAACAATTTTTCATAAGCACAAGATAAACTAATAGAATTCAAGCAAACACTTATAAATATTATTTCATTCAATTACAAGTGTAAAATATTTTATTTGTCACAATTTTCTTATACAACAAGGATTTATTTTTCGACTGCTGCAATTACGACGCGCTATTGAAATTGCAAATTTATCAAATAAAATTGATGACATTTGAAAACGTATCAACAATTGTTGTATGATTAATAAAATGATTAGTAGGAAACTATTAATAGGCTTGCTTTGATATATAATTTAAAGATACATTCCATTAACTAAATAATCAGCGTCATGAGCATAAGGTCCATGTCCACGATGTCCACGTCTTTTTACTATTCGTAATCGGCAAGCTATTAATGCAGCAGTAATAGCTGTTGTTATTAATCCTAGTGCTAAAGAAATAACTGCACCTCTTGGTCTTAAATTGTCATGGTCATTTATTTGTTGAAGATGCTCTGCGACAACAGCACTTTTCTCGTGTTCCTTTACATGATTCTCCAAAACTATAATACTTTTGTGATCTACAAAAATTGTACATCCAATTAAAAATCAAATCAAACTTGATCACAATATTTTTCATATATAATAATTGACTTTGATAAATGTTCACACCTGTTATCTCACTCTTATGTCCATGATTATTTTGTTGTTGTTTGGAATTGTTAATTTTGCTTGTATTATTGAATTTGTCTATATTATGTTTATCTAGTTTAATATGCGATGTTTCTTCTGGTATCTTTTTATCTACTTTACCATGTTCTCTCTCCTTTACTAATGTATCATCTGTGTGTTGTACGGAAGTCTGAAATAATTAATTATACAATATTATTATATATTATACAAATGTGTCATGGACACAATTATATATGAAAAATATTAGCTTACCTCGCAAGGTGGTGATACTGTATTTTTGCTATCTTCGTTTAAATGGTTGACCAATTTTTGTGGAAGCTTTGGAATTATCGATGGTGCTTGTTGAACCGGAGTCTCTTGCCATATTACTTTATTAGGCGATGAGAAATGTGATGATGGATTTTTAAAGTCTACGTAAACATTACTGAAATCCAAATGATTAGAAGTTTATTAGTAGAAACAAATGAATGAAATTGAATAAGATTTGATTTTGATTACCCATCTACATCGGGTTCTCTAATAACACCAGATCCTTTATGACTAAAAATGTGAGGTTGGTTTGCTAAAAATAAAATATCGTATTAACATAATACCATCACATTTTCTTACTAAATCGCATTAAATATTTTCAATGTTATATTTACGATCATAGGGATTAAAATTATTTTGTTCTCGATAAGAATTTGCTGGAATGTATGAATCTTTGTTTTGTTCATATAATGGTTGATAATCCCCCTGATACGCAGGCAAACCAAAATTCTTTTGCATTTGCGGTATTTCCATTTGTGGATATAAGCGATTTGCTGGTTGTGATAATACTTGATTCGTTATACTTGGTAATTCCCATGGTTTAACATTATTTTCTGGACCACGAGGATAAATTGGTACGAAAGCTTTGTGTTGATCAATCATACGCTGATAATTGATAGCGTTAGAAGGTAATTGCGGAGATGGTCCTTGTATGGCGGCTACTGAAGCTGAGACAGTTGGCTTTTCGGTTGGACATACAAGGTCTGCCGCTTCATCAGAACCATCAGCACATTGCGGAATACCATCGCAAACATTGTATATTGCTATACAGTCTCCAGTCGAACGACACTCATACTGATTGTGACTACAACCTATATATATTTTTGTTTATAAAATTAAATAGATTATTTTGTAGAAATATTAGAAAATATGTTACCTCGCTTAGGTGATGGTGTTGTTAAAATTAAACGCGATATTACGGTAACGCTTGCTTTTACAGGATGTTCTGTAATGGAATATTCGACTGGTGGAGTATCGGCAAGTTTTCTGTAAAGTTTCAACCATTCTAAATGAATAATATTTCATGTAGAATATACAAATGATATAATTATTATAATATACATATGAAACTTGAATATGTAAATGTAAATGTAATCATCTACCTCAATGATTTCAATTCGTGCTCGTGTTGAGAAAGTCGAATTTGTTCCTCCGATTGAGTATGACTGTGAATATTGTAATTGGTACGTACAGCACTCGTGTAATTAACATGAGTGGTAAATTTACATTTAAAGTCTTGAAGTGGACCGCATTCAAACAAATAACAACTTCCTGGTTTCTAAAAGTTGATATGCTCATTACATCGTTACATCGTTACATCGTACTCTTCAAAATGAATGAATAAGCAAATAGAAAACTACTGATAGAAAATATCTAATTCAACATTGATACTTACTTTCTCTTCAAAGATGAAAACGTCACATTTATCTGTATTACAACAAAATTTAAAACACTCCTCTCTAGATTCAACGTCCATTTCATTTAAATATTTTGCACCAAGATCACGTGAATCTTCGGTTTTGATAATTTTATTCGTGTGAACGTCGAAACTTTTGAAACAGGTGTCATCGTTATTCCCTGCATTGATATGTTCCTCATTTTTTACTAAAGAAATTTCACCATTTATATTGTGAAAAATTGCAATAACATTAATAAATACAACGTATAATTCCTTGTAGTACATCCTTCTTTACAAAAATACGTGCTATTACATACGCGCATGCTTCTCGCGAGTTAACACGTTCCGATCAATAATTTGGAATGGATACTAAAAAGTGCAAAAGTAAGATTAGTATTTTATCTAATCTGATCATTTTTTTCTTCCTTTCTAAACTTAATTATTATTTTGTTAATTAAACAAAAGATTGTATATCAATTTTCTGTTACTTTACGTTAGAAAAATTATTCATACACGTATTATAATTTATATATTTTTCCATAAATTCTAAATTTCTCTTTTTTCTTAACTATTTAAATATTAAATCTTGGAATCGTTGTAAATCATTGTTTAAATATTTATCGTATGTTCATACGTACATATATTATATATTTTTCAAATTATCTCGTACCAAAGTATCACGTATATTTAAATACGTTTAAATATTCGCGCCAATTTTTGCCATAGAATATAAAACATTATTAATCGTAACGAATAAAATATATTAAAATAGTTCGTATTTTAATTCGTAAGATGGCACTTAAATCTTAATTTTTTGATTTTATTCTTTTATTTAAATATTAATCGCATATACTTTAATTGTTTGCAAATGTAAAATCAATTAATTAAAAAAATGTATAAAAGTTAATGATATAATAAGAAAACAAAGAAAAATCATTGGTCAGAATATACATATATAATTTTCAACTTGAAAAGTTTCACTTGATTGCATTTATAGGTTATTGTTTATAATCATTTACAGATAATTGTGACAACATGTAATAATGCGTGCAACGACCAATCACCGATTAGACACGGTTAATATTGGTTAATATTTTTATTATCAAAGTATCATTGGTGGATTTCATTGGTAGTTTTAAAGCTTCATTTTCTAGGCCATAATATACATTTTAATCAGCAATTATTTAAAATACAAAAAAAAAACAATTTTAAAAAGAATATATTTATATATGTATATAGGTTTGACTATAGGAGTGGTTTGGGAGGGGGGTTAGAGAAAGAGAATAACGAGATAGTTTTTCGGCAGATGAAACGGAGTAAATAGAATCGAGCGCGTGAGTATTAACACGTTGCGAGCAAGAAAGAAGCAGATAGAGGATATACACATAAAATGAGAGAGAGAGAGAGAGAGAGAGACGGTGAGAGAGAGAGGGAGAGAGAGAAGAGATTTACGATATAGACGCATAAGAGCGAATGAGATAGAAGATAGTGAAAGAGGAATGGTGGGGGAAGCATGAGGAAGACAAGACCAGGCGGACAGGCTGGCAGACAGACCTGTCCGATTCACAACTCGCTAACCGCGATCCGTGCTTGTATTTCAGCTGTTTCTATTATTCCGTATTTCTCAACCGTTAGCATATATATATATTTTCAAAATAATATCATTAGAAGAATTAAATTCGTACGGCGTTACTTTAGCAGCAACAAAATCGGGATCCGCGTATAAAACAACACGCAACGCGAGAAAAGTAGAAAGAGCGAGAGAGATAGAGAGAGAGAGAGAGAGAGAGAGAGACGTTGAGGGGAGTAGAGAAAGAGGGGGAAAGATAGAGTACGAGGGAGCGAGCGCGCGCGAGAGTGAGTGAGAGAGAGAGGGAGAGAGAGAGATAGATAGATAGAGAAATAGAGAGAGATAGAGATAGAAAGAGCGAGAGAGAGAGAGAGAGAGAGAACAAACGAGCGCCGTTACGATAAAAGAGAAGTTTTACGGAACGTGTTCAAAAGCGTTCAATGGTCGAAGCAGCTATGCGCCACGCCGTTGTAGGGCTCTTAGCTAGCTAGTTTCAACTACGGGAGGTCTCTCGAGCCACAGTTACGACCTCGAGAACGTGCGGGTTCACCTCGCGAAGAAGATGACCATAATAGTCTTTTTGATCGACACATCGGCCTCCATGAATCAGAGGGTTTATTTGGGCGGGCGGCCCACGCTTTTGGATGTAGCCAAAAGCGCAGTGGAAACTTTCGTGAAGGTACGCCAAATAAGACAGCAACTTTTCTTGACCGGGCTTTAAGTTGTCATGGAGTGTCTCATCTCCGTCATTAGGTTGTGTGTGTGCGCATCTTTTATATGTGTGTAGGGCTGTGTATATGTATAGATATGTTTGAGAGAGAAAGAGAAAGAAAGAAAGAAAGAAAGAAGAGCAACGCGTGTGTGTGTGTTATTATACATCGGTCGTGATAAAATTCTCATTAATTTTGTTTTTTATTATTTTGATTTGCATTTAAATTAAAAATACTTTTACAGGTACGACAAAGATCACCGGAGAGCCGCGGGGATCGTTATATGCTCCTGACCTTCGAAGATCCGCCCCAGAATATCAAGGTATCTCTCGTATTCCTTGCTTAAACGCGTTCGTTCTCCCTTTCTCTCCTTCTCTTCCTTTTCTTCCTTCTCTACCTTCCCTTTCCCTTCCCCTTCCCTCCCCCACCCAGCCGTTATTCACACCTATGCGCTATTGCTCTTTTCTTTCCCTCTCTCCTCTACTTTTCTTCATCCCCGATTCCTTCTCTATATACTACTAGCGCTGCTTCCATATAACATTTTTTATTTAATTTTTTTCTTCTTGTCATCATCGAATTATCTCTAACGATAATATTATGGTTGCATGGAGGGTTCCCCCTTTTTTTTTTTTTTTCAAATTTAATCCTGCTCACATTTTCAGTTATATTGATATAACAATGAATAGAATAGCTTATGCAGGGAAGTAGTAACTACGTGAAATAATACACACTTTCCTACATACCTTCCGTCTTCCGTTGCGGAAGAACTGCATTATGGGTACCGCATGCTGAGATGCGCCTTCAGCGCCATCTCCTTTTATTGTTTCTTCATTAGAACTACTCGAGCGCGCGAAGTTTTGAATTAACATATCAATATATTGTGACAAATTATTTTCAATAAACATCTAATAGAATTGTATGTGTTTATTTTCTTTGTTTTTAGGCAGGTTGGAAAGAAAATTTGGCCACGTTTATGAATGAATTGAAAAACTTACAATGTGTTGGCCTTACAACTTTAGGTGCTGCGTTAAAACATGCTTTGGATGTTTTGAATATAAATCGAATGCAAACTGGTATCGATACTTATGGTCAAGGGAGATGTCCATTTTATTTAGAACCATCTGTAATTGTTGTTATAACGGATGGTGGAAAATATACGACAAACAGTGGAGTACATCAAGATGTAAGTTGCTATAGTGTGTTTTTATATTGTATAGTTATTTGTCAAAATGATCTATTGGACATTTAGTTTGAATTAATTCGATAAAGTTTAAAGGTTATGTTGAAAATCTTTTCACATCACACATTTTGTTTTTTTTTACAAGTTTACATTACCAATGCATTCTCCTATACCTGGATCAGAATTAACTAAGGAACCATTTAGATGGGACCAAAGGTTATTTTCTTTGGTGTTAAGATTATCTGGGACACCGGCCGTTGAACGAGACACCGGTTTAGTTGCAAGTGATTCCTCTCCGATAGATGCAATGTGCGAAGTAACCGGAGGTATGATGAATAAATTATTCATTAATATTAATATTTATCAAGTGATTAATTAATTGTGTATAAATCATAGGTCGTTCGTACTGCATAACATCTTTTAGAATGATGATGCAATGCATTGATTCTTTAGTACAAAAAGTTCAATCTGGCGTAGTAATAAATTTTGAAAAGATTGGACCTGATCCTCCTCCCCTTTCAAACGAGGTCCAACATCAGGATGAAGACGAGAATGAAGATGAAAATAATACCAACAATGGCCCTCGGACTCAGTATTCTACAAATCCAACAGTACTAGGAAATACAGCATGGCATTCTTGTAGAAGATTAATTTACGTTCCACGTTCAGCACAGAAAGGATTTGCCGTTGGCTTTTGGCCAATTCCAGAAAGTTTTTGGCCAGATTTAAGTGCTAGTTCACTGCCACCAAGATCTGCGCATCCTAATGTCAAGTTTACCTGTACCAGTCAAGAACCAATGGTCATAGAAAATTTACCATTTGATAAATATGAATTGGAACCCAGTCCATTAACGCAGTATATATTAGCAAGAAAACAACCAACAATATGTTGGCAAGTATTTGTAGCAAATTCTTACAAATCCAGCGAGGTTGGCCATCCTTTTGGATATTTGAAAGCGAGCACAAACTTAACTTGTGTAAATTTATTCGTTATGCCCTATAATTATCCTGTGTTGTTACCGTTATTGGAAGAATTGTTCAAGGTACATAGGCTGAAACCAACAAACGAATGGAGAACACAATTTCAGAATTATATGAGAACTATGCCAACTTATTATTCTGCGGTGAGTTGCTTTTTTGCTTTTTTAACTCTCTCTCTATATATATATAATTTTATTGAATAAAGGAGACGCAATATTTGGATATCTTATTTATTTTAAACTTTTGTAATTGCAGTCGTTGAGGAGAGCATTAACTAGAATGGGTGCACCTGCTCCTCTAGCACAAACTTTAATACCTGATAACATGGATAATTCCTTATCGTACAGTGTTTTAAATTATTTAAAACGTTTGAAAAATCAAGCAAAAATAGAATTTGATAGATTATGTAATGAAGTTATTTCTAAACAAGTTGCAGCTGCTAATATGACAAAAAATTTAACTAACGCTAGTACAACTACCATAACGGAAGGTGTTAGAGTTATTCCCAGAACACCGTTGAAAAAAGATTTGGTAAGAGATCATCTGAAGACATTATTTTCTATGTTTCCAAACATTCGAAATAATAAATTAATGAGATACATTTGTTTATATAGGTATCACATCCTTTATTGCAAGATAAATTCACCGGGCTAAGGGATCAATTAAATGAGTTTGGTGGATTCGTTGTTGGTTTAGTAAAGAATCAACAGCAGCAACGTGGTGCACAGAGTTATCGCAATGCTTTCGATGTCCCAAGAAAATCACTTTTGGATCAAGTTGTGAGAATGCGTGCAAATTTTTTGCAACCTGGATTATTACATACCAAGTTATTAGATGATGATTATGTTCATTCAATGCCTTTAGCTCAGATGGGGAATTATCAAGAGTATTTAAAAAGGATGACACCGCCTTTAAGAGAGATCGAAAGCGTACCTGTCAGACAACACATGTTTGGTAAATACAACAAATGCAATCTCTTTTTAATTAGATTATATTGAAATAATGACTAAAGTTGAAATTGCAAAATTGAATTTGCAGGTAATCCTTTTAAAATAGACAAAAGGATGATGGTAGATGAAGCAGATATCGATATGGTTGGAGCAACATCTTCCACATCGAAAGGTGGTATAAAACGTTCATTACCACCTTCCGACGGAGGAGGGACACCTGTTCCAAGGCCGTCTCCGAATAAAAGAAAACCAGGACCTATTCCAAAAGACGTTATCGTACGAAGACCTTCATATTCTCCTGCTAATACACCTCCAAGTTCTCCAATACCTTGGATGGATGAAACCAAAAATCAAGTGATGGTACCAAATACCGAACTAATAAATGCTACAACACCAAATGTAATTAATGCAAGCCATGTTGTAACGAGTAGTAGTAGTAGTAGTAGTAGTAGTACAACAACGTGTGCTGCAAGCTCGCAAGAAAAATTAGTGAATGGACTTGCGGAAATGCCAACAATTCCAATTTTCGAAGCTATTTCAGCAGAACATGTTAATAATCATATGGATAGTCCACCTATTTTAACACCAATCGTAGTTAATAATGTTGACTTAAGAAGTGATGTTAAAAGTGAAAGGATAGATCTTGTTAATGTGGAAACTAATAGTAGACTGCCTTCTAATGACAGCAGCGAAAATAGTGACAAAATTGTAAGTGCTGTTGAAGAAAGGTTAACGAATCACGTTGAAGAGAAATTAGAATTGAAGATAGAAAAAGAAAAGGTTTTGACGAAAAAAGAATTGGAGGATATAAGAAGACACAATTTAACAGTCAGGGAACTCGTTTACAAAGAAGTACGAAGACGGGGAACAAGTAGGTTCATTTTTATTCTCTCTTTTATCTTATACTTGTATAAACGCGAATCGAATATATATATATATATATTCAATTGTTGTTTTTTACTTTTGTTTCAGATCATGCAACATTATTTTCGCATTTACATCAAGTTCAAGGCACGTTGGATATTCGACTTGCATTTGTGAAAGATATTGTTAAGGAATCATTACGTTTTAAAAGACGTAATTTAGCTACATTGTTGGAAGAATATCTTAAGACTATACAAGAAGATGTTTGGACAGTGAATCACAAGGTGAATCACAATGGTGCCACAAAAATAAGCTAGGCATTAATTGACTCTTATAAGAAGAAGAGGATTATTTTAAGAAATACAATGAAACACTTTTTAAAGTGACTTATAAGCACGTAAATAGAGTATATATAATGCATGTAATGTGCAGAATTTTTATTTGACAAATGAAAACAAAAATATAAGAAAATAAGAAGAAGAAGAAGAAGGAGGAGGAGAAGAAGAAGAAAAAGAAGAAGAAGATTATTAGTAATATTCAAACATAAATATTTGAAAGATGCTTGAATAAGTAGATGCAATTTCTATCGATAAAATGCACCTTAGGTGTTTAAACCAAGAAAATACAATATCTTTTTGTTTGTTTTTGTTTTTTTTTTCTTTTTATCTCGTTTAATCAATATTTTTTATTTTACAAATGTTCAGTTGGTAGAAAATTTATTTTTCTGTTTTTGTTAATATTTGTATATACTTGAAAATTTATATTATGACAATAAATTCTTCCTAAAGTTGGAATTTGCAGATTTGTCAAATATTTACGAGCAAAAGTATACATAATTTATAAATGGATTTCTTTTATGATTAAAGTTTAAATAATATATTGCACATCACATTGTTCACTGTCAGTATATTATTATATTTAAAAAAAAAAAAAGCAAAAAAAAAACAAATGTAATGTTTAATAACATTAACGATACCACAAATAACAACACGTGCGGTTAAGTAGGCATATTAATTATGTTTTATAATCCAATTTACAATTCTCAATGTATGCAGTTTTCTCTGAAAATGCACCTCTAATTGAATTCTTTTTAATTTGTAGTCTTGGATGCAGGCATGCAAGACGATTTGAGGTGTAGAAAAAAATGTAGCGGCGTCTAAGGGTCAATTAATAATTACTATACAAATAGTAATTATAAATTTCTATTTGTATGGTATTTGAAATGTGATCTAACTTTAATAATCAAAGTAAAACAAAAACTTTGTTTATCATGCTGTGAGAATTGTAAAAAAGAAAGAAAGAAAGAAAGAAAGAACAAAAAAAGTGTGACATAAATCAAAGACATAAAGATATTCTACCAGCTGTACAGTCCTTAGAGCCCATATCAAATTTAAGAAAAAAAAATGGATCACATAATTGAAGTTATAATTTATTATTGAATCTATCATTTCTTTTCTTTTTTTTTTTTTTTTTCTAAGTAAAATCATTAATTACAAAATTCTCTATATTATTAATAAAACAACAACACAACAACAACAACAACGGTGACGCAGTGATAAGAAAAAAAGAAAAAAAACTGTGTAAATTTTGTTATATAAATTATTATTATTAATTATTAATGTTATAAAGTTGAAGTGAGATTTAATTTGTGTAAATTTATAAAAAGAACATTTGAGATTATTCTTGTTTATTATGCCTTTTCTCCTCTGTAATACATATCTTCTGTTAAAAACAGAGATTTCATAGGTGTATATTTTGTATTCAAAAAGATTAGTACACACATATTTTGTCATGTAATTTGCTAAATTAAAAATATCATTAAAAGTAGAAATGTTTTTGTTCAAATGAACTATTTCACCTAAATTTTTATTATATATATATATATATGTATGTATGTATATATATGTAAAATTAATCGTCGTCGATGTATATGATACACACACTCACACAAGAGAGAGAGAGAGAGAGAGAGAGAGAGAGAGATGATTTATTAAATGGAATGTATTATTATAACATTTTCCATAAAAGGGTTGATTAGTGCCTGACGTTATTAAAGATTGAAGTAAGAATGTATTTATTATAATTCGATTCGTTTTGCAATGAGTAATGCAAAAGCATTCGAATGAAAGGATCCATTAGTCGAATAGAAAAATTCTTTTTAAATTTGTGCTGTATTGTTTATATTAATATTTAACAAAATAATTAAATGATGTTATATATCATAACGTTTTGACTTTTCATATAAGAGAGAAATTTTCTAAGTAAAAGAAAAGAAACAACTGATCATGTACAATATATTAAAATACTGTACAAATTTGGACATTAACTTTATGTGCAAAGGTGTGTAAATATACATAAATGTGAAATTTGGATGATTAGCAAATTTAGTAAATTAATGACAAACGTGTTATATATGTCCGAGCTTATTTACGAGATGTAATTAAATTATTGACTTTATTAATCTATTAATAGTTTTCCATTTTTAATGCGATTAGTGACAAATTTACTCATGTCAATTGTTTGTGAACAAAAAATCATTTGAAATAATAGCACAATCACACACAGTTTACATGAAATAATATAGAAAGAAAAAAGAAAAAAAACTTTGACCAAATATAATGTAAGTTTATTGAAAAATCATTGTCAAAGTGATTATCTTATTTTGTGTGTCAACTTCAATTGGAATTTTCAAAGTTTTCAAAGAACGTTCTGCCATAGAAAACTACTAATTCAAATGAAATATAACATATCATTGATGTTAACAAAATTTTTGTATAAAAAAGAAAAAAAAAACAAGTAGAATTTCAAATAAGATAATCAATCTGACAATTGATTTGGGGGTATTATATGTGATATATGTACACAGATTTGATACTTGTAAATAATTTAGCTTTAAACTGTATAGAATAATTGTAATTTATTGAACCATTAAGAAATAGAAATATTCCACAGATAATAGTTAGTAAATAAATAATCGGGGCCTAGCTGAGTCTGAAAAAGACAATGATGCTAAACGCTTAATTGGCTCCGAACTAAATTAATTTGGAGGTATTAACAAAATATAAATATTTAGTATTTTAAAATTCAATGTATAAAACACAAAGTGCGATTTTATAAGATACACGTTTATTGAATAACTATAGAAAATATTTGTAGATTAATATTATTCATTTTATGTTTTACAAACAATATCTTTTCTTTTATTTTCTTTTATTTTCTTTTTGACAAAGTTATATAAAAGTATTTTTGATTGATCCTTTTAAAGGTTTAACAGGTAATCATATTTTGTTTAAAAATTCCGAACGCGAATTGCATAAATTCTAAGAAACATTTTGTCAATCTACCTAGATGTATATTTTGAATAACGAACAATCCTGTCTTTTTCTTTTTCTGTTGGAAACAAATGCTTTTTATACAATTTTACAACAATGTAACGATGTAAACAGTGTAACAGGGACACGCAATGAAAATTTAAACAAAATATGAGAATGACATTTGTCAAATTTGCTATATGAAAGTGTTTACGCTTCAAACAGCATAATTAATTGAATGCAATATTAAAAAGTATATTATTACAATAAATATTACTGCCATATTATTATTGCATTCGATAAGCTGACGTGCCTATTATTACATTGCTTTCGTAATTGGTTAATTTTATTTTTCATATTTAGTTTTTTTACAAAGTTTATCTATGTATTGAAACACACAATTGTTATTGTTTTGTTTTTTATATGTAAAATTTTAAAAATCATATGTTTTCAAGTACGGTGTAAAATAATTATATATGTATATTGATATATACATACATACATACATATGTAATATAAATATGAAAAGGATCGTTCCAATTTTTACGTTTATATTTTAGAAAAGATGGTGAACATAAGCTTAAAAAAAAAGGAATAAACAACAGGATATTAAAGCTTGATTATGTTTACACCGATTTCCTATTTTAAATATTAACTATGTATATGCATATATATACACAAAATATGACCTTTTTAAATGTTTTGTACTATTTCGTACTATTTAAAACAAAACGAACTTTAAATACACACGTTGAAGTTTATAAAATAGAATAAGAAAAAAAATTTGAAGACTACGACGTTTGTTCTTACCATAATAATAAAAATCTTTTTTTTTTTTAAATGACACAATAGAAAGAACGATGTTAAAAATACAAAAAATATAATAGTTATTAAAATATCAACATTTACCACGTTATATATTTTTCTAAATAAGTATAATTTAAATAACTCTTATACATTTGTAAAACTTTGATTTCTTTTTCATTCTCATTGTATAAATATAATTTTAGTTAATACGATAAATTATTATGGTACAGAATCTTTGTAAGAAATAACAGTATTATTCAAAGTATCGATAATTGGAGGATTTTAATTTGTTTAACATTAAATACATAACTAATTTCGAAATTATTAAGAATCAAAAAAAAAAAAAAACAAAAAACTGAAATCGATAAATTGCATCTTGTAAGATTCATCTTTTTCTTTATTTTCTTAAAAGGAGAAATAAAAAAGAAAAAACAAACAAAATGACATATTAGTTTTTGTCATAATGACATATTTTTTGACATAATGTTTTTCTTATTATTAAAATATGCTAAATTGTAATCGTTAGGTTAGGTTTTATTAGCGCGAATAAATGAAATTTTCAATGCTGCATCGTGATAGGTTAAAATCTAATAAAGGAAGCCATTTAATTGGATATACTTAGCGCGTGAATGGTCGAAGAAACGACCAATCGAGCAACGACTAATCAAAATTAACCAATCGCGCGCTTGGTCCAATAACCATTCGATTGTGTAGAACGATATGTTGCAATACGAGGTGGTACGAGAGTATCGATATTGGAGAAATCAGCAAAGAGGGGTGGTCTCTAACAGGAAGAATAAGAAAACGTTGGTCGACAGTCTCTTACTAAGATGGCCGCATTTTAATCGCAGACTGATTTTCTTTGTTGTTTGCCAATTGCTGTGCAAAGGGCCTGGGAGTGTTCAATAAAATAACACGGTCTGTTTCGACCTATATTTCATTGTTAATACAAGAACAACTGTTATCGTGAAGTATAATAAATATTTGGTAAGAAATTTCGTATAGTATACTTTTGTGTGCGTTAAACCCCGGCCAAGCCCAACGTCTATCGACTGACTTATTTATAGATTAAATTGCGTTTAAAAAGATTAACGTCATTGCAATAATGCAAGTGATTTATGAGCATCGTTTTCGTGTCCATTTTATTATAGGATTATCAGTGCTTATTTGAGAACAATCAACCGAAATGAGGAAGATACCGGTTAACGGTTTTTAGAAACTATCCCGAATCTTCATTTATTGTTTCTATCATATTATTTTATTATTATATCTTTATTTTCATTGACATTTGGTTACGGTGCGCTTAATATCTATTTCTTTACTAATATTTTCATATTTCATATATTATTCGACATTATTTTTTTTATGTCAACTTCCTTCATCATTTATTGTGTCATTTTGTTTGTGTTGTCTGTCTTCTTAGTGTTATTTATCAAAGAAATAATTTTATATATTTTTTGTAGATTTTTACAAGATGTTACGCCACCAACACCATTCAATGCCAAATCAACTTAGAGATCACAATAGGTTGATATCACATTAGATAACTGTCAATATTTACTTGTAATTGTCAAAATATATGATTTATTATTTCATTTAAAAAGAATGGGAGGACCAATGCGCCCTATGCAGCAGGCTAGTATGGCCCCTTTACATCAGCCGCAGCATCCAATACCGCATCGGAATCCACATCAACAAATACTGCCCATGCCCCCCCATCAACAACATTTACATCACATGCAGCATCATGGACCACCACCGCATGGAAATCCACGACAACCAGTGTTGATGAGTATGAATGCACACAATTCCAACGGTAAGCTTTGAGAATAACAATTTTGCATATATGTTTTCAAAGGTCGTCTTATTGTAATAATAATAATAATTATTATAATAATAATAATAATAATAATAATAATAATAATAATAATCCATCGGAACTTTGTGTTTCAATGAGTTGTTAATCATTGTTTGTAATATTTAGTCTTTTATCCAGGTACTATGGTCAGCGTTAGTTTAAAGGATCAAACAAACACAGTCTCCGTGACCCTTCAAAATCCAAATATTCCACAAACGCAATTTCAGCAACAGAGTAATACGCAGCATCAAGTTCAACAGCACGTTCAACAGCAGCAACGTCAACAACATCAGCAGCAGCATCATCAACAACAACAACAACAGCAGCAGCAACAACAGCAACAACAACAGCAGCAGCAACAACAGCAACAACAACAGCAGCAACAACAACAACAACAACAGCAACAACAAATCATGGAACAATCTAAATCATCTACGAACAAGGGTAGTAACGGAGAGACAAGGGATCATAGTCCATCGCAACAAAATCATGCCAACGTGAATAATCCAGCTTTGGCAAACATGAAAGAAAAAACACCAATGTGCTTGTTAAATGAATTAGCAAGATTTAATAAAATTCAACATCAATACAGACTGACCAATGAAGAAGGACCGGCGCACAAAAAAAGATTCACCGTAACGTTAAAACTTGGCGAAGAAGAGTACGTGGCGGATGGACCTAGCATAAAGAAAGCTCAACACAGCGCAGCTGCTGAAGCATTAAGAAAAACGTGGTATAGACAACCTCCGCTAAAACCTACTAAAGCATTGAGAATTGGTTATCCCGGGAAGTGTTCACCTGGTTCAGGTAGTCGTATATTTACATATTCTCAAACATTATGGATATTTCATTTCGATATTTTACATATTATTACGTTTTCCCATTGAACTTATTTAGTTTTTTTTTTTTTTTTTATTATAGGAAACGTACCAGCAACAGTAGAATTAAATGCATTGGCAATGAAAAGAGGAGAACCTACAGTTTATACCTTCAGACAAGCACCGCCAGCAGGATTGCAACCATTAGTTACGTATAGTTTTGCCAATTATCCGCGATTATTACATTCCAGTTTACCTCCTAATCATGGATACCATGCTGAAACTACACCACCAATGATGTATATTGTTACGTTAAAGGTATATACATTATTTGACATTAACTTAAACAAAATTAATATTATAATAAAGAGTATGTGCGTGAAATTTGTAGGTCGGCGAGCGAGAATTTACTGGTCGAGGTGTGACAGGCCAATTGGCACGACATGACGCAGCGAAAAGAGCATTGGAACAATTACGTCAATTACCTTTACCAGAAGAGGTATCAACTAATTGTACCAATAGCAATGGAACATTAACCGGAATTGATGATCCTAATGCAGATTTAAAAAGTCCTGTCTCCTTAGTTCACGAGACTGCATTGAAACGTGGTCTATCCGTTAGTTTCGAAGTTGTATCAGAAAGTGGTAAACCTCATATTCGTGTATTTGTAACTAAGTGTACCGTAGGAGATAAATCCACTGTCGGAGAAGGATCTTCAAAAAAAGTATGTTATATATATGCTTGGCACAATATAAAAAAAATTCTAATAATACATTGAAACTAATACAAATGATTGATTTAGGTTTCAAAAAAACGAGCAGCAGAATTAATGTTAGAAGAATTAAAACGTCTTCCACCGCTACTGGTAAATGTTCAAAATCGATTGTCGAACGTGAAACGTAAGCCTCCAGCTACGAAAAAAAAATCGAGAAATTTAATAAAGGTTTATCAAGATCCACGGGCTGAATCGGACGCCGTGGATGAACTTAATCCGGTTTCACGACTTGTTCATATTCAACAAGCCAAACGAGAAAGAGAACCTGTTTATAATCTTATAGAAGAAAAGGGTGCTCCCCGACGTAGAGAATTTATAATAGAAGTGACGACAGGAACAAATTCAGCTTGCGGATATGGTCCTAATAAAAAATTAGCAAAAAGAGCGGCTGCAGAAGCTCTTTTAGCTAAGTTAGGTTATAGCAAACCACAGCCACAACCAACTAAACCATCAATTAAAACTGGAGAATCGGAAAATACCGAAAGCAAACCAAGAAAAGTAACTTTCCTTGAAGATGATCAAGTTAATGAAACTCAAAGTCATCCTGTTGGAGGTAAAAAAAGAAATACATTCCACAGCCTATCAATGAATAGATTTCACAGAATTTCTTTCACTTTTATATTGTTATAATAGATGATTATATTCTATTAATGATCATCATGTCGAAATTAATGGAATATTTCATCTATTGTGATATATATAAAAGGTGTATTTTCTCCTTTGATCGTTCATTAAGGTACCATCGGACGTCAATTAGTGCCTGGCTTGTTATTGGTTGACGGTGGTCAAGAATCTAAAGTAGGTAATGGACCTAGCGTTCAAGTGATCGCTGAAGAATTACGGGGACAACAACAAAATTCCGGAATATCGCCGAAAGATCAGTTAAAATATTTAGCCCAATTATTTAATTTCAATGTTGAATTTAGTGACTTCCCTAAGGTAACGAAACAAGTATGAACATTTTATTATACTTTAGTTATTGTTGACAAATCTTTTGATCGACAATATAATGAATTTGTTTTTCATTTGTAGGGTGGGTCAATACACAAGGAATATTTATCACTTGTAACATTAAGCACGGATCCACCACAAGTGTGTCATGGTAATGGTCCAACAGCGAACGCAAGTCGTAATCAAGCAGCATTAACAGCTTTACGCACGTTAAGTAAGTTAGGTCTTGATAATGCTTCTAATTCACAATCTAAAAAAGACAAAGGTGCGTCCGGAGATGGAATACATATTAGTATTCAGGTCAAAAATAATATTATGGATGGAAATATCGATAAATAATTATCATCTGCTATTTAAAAATTCAATATGTAGGATTGATTATATTATTATTGCTTTGAGGCACTGTACAAGGAACAACTAATATTCTAACTTCTTTGTTTTTAATTATACAGGCTAATTCAGCAGTTCTTGTCATCTAAATAGCTCCAAAAGTGGTAAAAAGAAAACAAGAAAATTGTATGAAAAAATTCACGACTACAACATGACATTAGTGTTTTTTTGTTAGGTTTCTAGGTTCAGTCAATTTTGTTTTTTTAAATACAATTTTTCATACTTTTGGAGCTATTTAGGTGGCAAGAGGTGCTGAATAATCCATCCTGTATTATAATTATTGTGTTCTTTTTTTTTTTCAAAAAGACAAGATCTGTCTGGAATCTTTTCGACTGTTAAAAAGTAATTTTGATCACTATTGTACGATAATATACATGTAACACACATACACAGACACATATATATACATATATAATATATAACATATTATTTTTATATAGACATCAGATTTTCATGTCTTACTATTTATGCCTTTTCTCCAATTCTAAGAGAATATAGTTTACATCTTTTACAGTGCCTTATATGCATTCAAATATGTTCAAGCATCAATAACATATTATATTATTATTATTATTATTATTATTATTATTATTTAATTAATTTTATTATTGTATTTTTTTTGTTTGAAAAGTAATTTAATTTAATATACTTAATTTATTATTAAGCGTAAGGAGGATTTTATACAAAAACAACATTCTTCAATATTTACAAGATTTTTTGAAATCACATCAAAAGAAGTCTTAAATTTTGAAAAATGTTCTTCACAACAAATGTTATTTATATATAAATGAATAAATACGAACAAAAATGGGTGATCTTATTTATATTTTTTCTTATTTTTATTTTAATAATATTTTATTGATGCTTGATCATCATGATTATGGTTTTAACAATAAATTCTCATATATTATATGAATTTGAATTGATAGAACCATTATCATCCACAATTAATTAAATATATTTACTCCGTGTAATTAAAATGGTCATACTCCAGATATGTAGTCATAAAAAAAAAGAAAAAGAAATAAATAAGGAAGGTTCATATGATACTTATCTTACGACGTTGTATTCCTGATAGTTAATTCTACGATAAATGTTGACTAAATAATCCATATGAAATGGTTCAATTTTTGGATTGACTCTTTTCATTAACGTGCGAAGAAAAATCTAATGAATCAATCAAATGAGTTTATTGTTTTTTTGTTTGATATTTATTTTAGTGTATGAAAAGTGATTCATGAAAATATTGGCGTTGCTTGCACAAAGTTTATTATTTTCTTTTATATATGTAAGATATTATTTACAGTCAATCCTTAAATTTAACGCATTTTCGTTGTGACTTTTTTTCTTTTTTTTTTTCTTGTCTTATTTCCTTTCAATGTTGTTGTTTTTTTTTTTTTTACTTTTGTCTTTTTTTTCTTTTCCTATCCTATGTTTATACAAAAATTTTCACCACACATTCGATAGAGTTTCGAATGAATATAGAAGAAGATTCCAGTACATATGAACTTTTGCGAGAACTTCCGTACGATCAAAGGAAGACCCCTTCCATTCTGATAAACAATTATCAAATACTTTGTATATTTGGTTTATGATCATAAGAAAGAAGAAAAGAAAAGGAAAGGAAAAAAAAAAAAAACGAAAAAACAAAAAAATTGATACACTTTTCTGAGATGAAATGCGGCCATGCTCTAGGTCAATATGCAGATCTTGGAGAAATAGGTGATTCATGGGTTTTGCTGCCTAGACGAACTTTATAGAACATGAAGAAGATTAACCAACCCATGGATCAACTGTCGCTCGATTGTGCATACTTACCTTACAATTTCAAATAATTCCTTAGCTTTCTCATAATTCATGAATGGAAAAATGTCTTATTACCTAATCATCATCATAATAATAATAATAATAATGATGTTATTTCGTTTATTTATAAAACAAGTTATATTGATTTGTATGTTTATCGGGTCATACATAAAAAATATGTGTTATGGCTTTTGTATGGTTAAACATTAAATTATGCGGATATATAATACATTTTTCTCACGCCCCAATTTGCTTTTTTACGGGGCCTAGAAGCATACTGGGGTCCATTCATGTTTTGCAAAAGATTATTGAGAAGTGAAGGGAATTTGAAATATTCGTGCATCTATCAATTTAAAAAAAAAATAAAAATAACAAAAAAAAATAACAAAAAACCATAAAAATATAAAAAGAAAGAAAATACCAAAAAAAAAAAAAAGAAGAAAAAGAAAGTAAAAAAAAAAAAACGATTGATAGATGACACGAGATATTTCAAAACGAATTATAACGAAGAAATGGTAATAATACAAAATTTATTTGACTCTCGTAGTCGTCGTTGACTTGGGTGGTCAATTGAAAAACCGTTTTCAAACAACAAGTGTTATGAATTTTGTCTTATTGCCGCTGAATGGGGGAAAAAAAAGGAAAAAAAGAAAAAAAAAAAAGAAACATGTAATAATGGATGAAGATAATATTAAGAGAGAGCACGGTACGAACTTTGAATATTTTTAACTTCCTTTCTTTTTAAAAAGTAAAATCATTCAAAGTAATGGGTACAAATGAAATAGAACATCTTGTTAATTATGCTAATATTTTTTTTCCCCTACCTGTTTAGAGTCCTTAGAGAATGAGAAAAAAAGAATTCGTCTTTTTGTTTTTCTTCTTCTTCTTTTTCTTTTTCTTTCTCCAAAGTTTGTAAACAGATATGGGGAAAAAAAATACAATGCATCGAGAAAATGTTTTCGTGGAAAGAAGATGAGATGGAAGAAAACGAGGACATTTTTGTTGCCTCTCGTGTAAAAATAATTATTTATTAAATAGTGAATATTTATTTTATATTAGATATATATTATTAAAATGCAAAGTTCTGTCCCGTATTCTCACATAATTCCATCTTGTGTATTCATTATACACATAATATTATCCAAAACTATTCGTTGCGTTAAAAATACAAACGATTGTTAACTCTTAATTAAATGTGCCTCTTTACTTACCCATAAAAATAGAAGAGAAAATGACGTAATTCTATTATATATATATATGTAATTATTCTATTATATATATATATATGTAATTACAAACTTAGAAAATGTCATTTCTAAGAATAATCTTCCCATATGGACATTTTTTCTACGAAATTGTTTGTATTCATTTTTCTAACACACGTCTCGTTATTCCAAAATTCGTCGAAAGAAAAGAAAAGAAAAGAAAAGAAAAGAAAAAAAAGCAAAAAATATATATATTTCATATAGTGTGTTCCTTTTTTCTAACGTATTGTATTATAGATAAGTATTTTTTTTAAAAAAGCGAAATTCAGTATTATTTAAGACAGGTGGTAGATTTTGTTGCATAGTATTTTAGGGGAAAACAGGAAGAATACAACATGTGTCCTGTTAACGAGTATTTTTCCTTTTTCTATAATATATAAACTTATTATTTTATTTAAACAATACCATACAAGAACGACATAATAGACGTAATGCGTAAATACAACAAATTAATTATCTAATTATATTGGATTACCTAAATGAAACACCCGATTATTAATCATTATTTATGAGACCGGATATTATATTATTATTATTATTATTATTATTATTATTATTATTATTATTATTATTATTATATATATATATGTACGGATTGATATTTTTCGTTTTAGTGATAAAACCACCGATAAGTAATATTTATTGAAATGTTTTTCATTTTTTGCTTTATAATTATTATTATTATCATAAGTTCATTTTTCATTATTATTTATTATCGATTATTATAAATTGTCTTTCATTTTCAAGTCTTTGAATAAAAAGGGAAGAGAGAGAGAGATGTACAATAGTTTTAATTATTTCATAATATATAAATGTGTATGAAACATTGCTTGTTTGTTTATAACGTCATCAGTATACGGCTTCCAAATGTGTTGTATTTCAATCATTTTTTCATCTATAACTTGTAATCATTACCCATGAAAATGATCTTTTTTCAATATTTTCAAGTTTTGTTTGTATATTTATTCTTTGAACGACAAATTATTGGGCGGTTTTATCAAGCTCGTATTTGAAAATCAATAAATTTTAATTGTAAAAATGTTGTGTTAGCGAGAGAGAGAGAGAGAGATATTTGTCTGCTTATACAAATACAAGAAATATTATAGTACAAGGACGCATCGTGCTCTTATAATTCGTACGTACGCAAAACTGATTTGTAATTATTGGAAATAAAGTATTTGTAATTGACTTTGAACATTAAATAAGATTTCACAAAGTAGTCATTGTCAAATTTTAAATATCAATAGTTTTGCCGCCAATACTTATAAATTTAAATTTAATTCATTGACTTTTTGTTTCGATTAATTATATACATATATATTTATGTTAATAATTATTAATTATATAAATGGAAATAATTATGCAGATTAATTGTATATTTTCCAAATTTCGATCGATTTAATAATTATACAGTTGTGTAGAACTCTGACTAGTTAATATCTAGATAACTAGATAAATAACCAGACAAAGGAGGAAAGTTTAAGGGCAAGGCTAGCAACCTACTCTCGGTAAAAAAATAAATTACCACTCCCAGTACAAATTTTACAGTCTGGAGGATATTAAATAAACAAAATTTTGATAAAAAGAATAAGAAGAAGAAAATTATAGAATTTTACTGAATCATGTAGTTGAACAATATTTCGTATATCGATGCTTTTTTGATCAATAGATGTCTCTCAAATGCGACCACTAGGTGGCAGGTCAATTGGACTTTTTCCCAGTATTATCTACTAAACTTTTGATCTTCAACTGCAGACATAATTCACAAAGGAAGGTTATTTCTCATTCTTCAAAAAACAAAATGGCGTCTGGTAATGTAGCACGTCTTTTGTCGAAAAATACCGACGTTATTATAAATTCATTCGCTCGGTTAAATTTGGGTGGATCTAGCATACGATCAACATCTAACAGATTATTATTTTGTCATTCGAGGCAAAATGTCGTACCTTTATTATCTCAGGTAATCATTGTTTCAAAACCATATAAAAGCAACAAACTTTTCTTTCCTTTAATTCGATCTGTTTTGATATATACATTATGTAACTTACAATTTATTATTTTATTACTTATCATTTAAAGGTTTCACTAATTCCTACCTATCACGAATGATCATTATTCTTGTGGACATTTATTTCTTTGTCCTATGTCAAAAATCGAAAATCGATAAATTTGTATAGTGTTTTACATTATATAAAAATTGTTCAGTTATCATATTTTTTTCATTTATCAATACAACTACAACATAATACATTATCTTTCAAATAACGTCTATAAAATTGAACTATTATAATATGTAAGTAAAAAGAACAACAATTTATTAACTTTTGTTTAATAAATAATATAGGATTATTTGATTATACAATGAAACCAACTGTCATCTAGCATTTGTAATTTATTTAGATTCATATTGGATTTGTTCGCACTCATACAAATGAGATCATCAATGAAGAGTCAGGAAATCACTCTTCGTGTTTTAACACGAATTAGTTCTTTCGAAATATGTCCTGAAGAATTGGTATTTCATTTTGATAAAAGACAAATATTATTTTACAGGGTATTGATGAGCTACGAGTCAAGCAGGTGCGCCTCTACAGCTCGAAGCCACCTATGTCATTAGATTTGATTCGTCAGCGGGTGCTTTTATTACTCAAGTTGTATGATAAAATTGATTCAGGGAAGGTATCTGTCTGCTATAAGAAATCATATTTTCTGCTTTGTTATAAACAGGATATTTCTATAAACGAGTAATAGATAAACTGCGATTACTAATCGTTACATGATATATAACACGTATATATATATATATATGTATTTTCATTGAAACAGTTCAAATATTGTTTGTTTACACATATATAGAAATATCTTAAAAGATAACTTCCTGGAAAAACTGCTGGCTAACACCTCGCTTGAGTCGTGGTGCTCCTGTATCGCTGACATGTATATATAAGTTAATCATTTGCAAAATATATCTAATCACAAATTCATTTATATTATTCATGTTATAGAATAGAATAGAACAGAACATGTCAGTTATACATTTGTACCTTTACATTGAAACCCCCATGTATTTATATATTAAATAGAATTTGACTAACCACGTATTTATTACAGTTATCTGTGGATTCTCATTTTGTAAATGATTTGGGTCTTGATTCTTTGGATCATGTTGAAGTTATAATGGCCATAGAAGATGAATTTGGTTTTGAAATTCCTGATATGGATGCAGAAAAATTGATAACGCCTGGACATATAATTCGCTATGTTGCAGATAGAGAGGACATTTATGAATAATAGAAATTGAGATTATATTAGTAAAAACTCATCATTAATTGTTAAAACAGGCTATGACCGTAATATCATTTTTTTATTATCTTTTGCTTGAAGAGTAATTGAAATACCTGTTTTTGTCTGTAAATAGAACCAGTGATCATTAAATAAATAAGATAATCTCAAATATTTTTACTTTCCACCTATTAAAAATATTTCATGATTTGTATAATATTTCACACATTTCAAATTATAATAAATGAAAATGATAGATATTGTTGTGTACATTAATAAATGTACAGAAAATTCAAATGATTGTAAACATATATCAAATCATCATACTGGTTTGGAATATATTTGTATAAATAGTCGTTAGCGATTGGTGGAGATATTAGTCGCGTGGCGCCATCTGGGAAAAGATAGCGTCGGCGCGTTAGAAGAGCCGGTTAGTTGGTTTCGAACCATTGCCTCGATCGTTTCTTCTGTCTTTTTCGCATAATTCCGTCTTAATATCGTCTTATCGATGTTATTATTTACGTAATTAATTAATTATTCGTGTGTCTAATAATTAATATTAATTATTTTAATTAAGTGCGAATGCGGATAAAACTTTGGAAGATTTAAAGGGAAGAAAGAAAAGAACTAGGATCGAGATGGGAAAGGTCGGCGGAATAATCGAACTCGGTTCGTTCGATTTCATTTGAATGAAAAGTAAGCGTTATTTTATTATTAAATTAATATCGTTCAATTTTCAACAATTAAATCGTACAAATGAATAATGATGTAACGATTATTACGTTTACATCTTTAATTTCATTTCTTTTTGACTTGTTTTGTATCGATGGTTGGCGCGCGCGGAACAATGTTAGATTCAAACGATGCAACGTATGCGGGAAATAGAAATAAAAAAAAAAAGAAAAATAACAAAACAAAAAAACAATTACAATCGAATAGTTAAGTATAATTCGAATTACTATCTTTCCGATTTCAGAATAACCTTGCAATGCACCTAAGTAATGTGATTTCTTATGGCAACTACAACGATTGGTAAAGTAAACATAAATAGAATAATAATACTAATAATAATAATAATAAGACGACATTGTTAAATCGCATTATTGTACGAGAGTAATTAGTTTCGCAAATAAATATATCGAAATGGATTGGGAAAATGGGCGGGTGGTGGGTGGTAGAAGAAGAAACATTGGAAGTATGTTGAGAAATCGTGAATCCACGGATGAAATAACAAAATTGGAGGAAGAATTGAAACGAGCTTATTGTAGGAAAGAATTGGTGGCCCAATTAGCAGCTAAAAAAAGTCAAGAAGATATGGAAAGAGCCAAGGCGCATTTGGAATCGGAGAAAAATCGATTATTGGCGTCGATCGAATTGGACGACGAGGATAGGAGGAGAATAATCAAAAGGGATGAGGCTCGAGAGGAAATGGTAAGGGAGATAGCTGAGAGAAGGGCAAGGGAAGCTGAGGAAAAGACCAGGTTAATGGAGGAAGGGCTAAGGGAGAGGAGACATTTGGAAGAGGTTGATCGCAAGTTAGAGGAATATGAGAATTTGAAAAAATTAAAAAAGAAATTGCAATTGACCAGCGACATGATCAAGGATAGGAAAATGTCATCGGATTTGTTCGACATTCAGATGGCTTATAAGAAGGAGGAAGAGGAAAAGTTGGAAAGGGATAGACGGATATATTTGCAGGAGATCGAACGAAGGGCCAAGGAAGCACAAAATCGTAGGGTCGAGCTTGAGAAACGTCGAGAACGGGTTCTAACTTCTTTACTGACAACCATTCTTGAAGAAGACGCTAGTGAACGGGAGAAGAAACGACTCCTTCAGGAGCTAGTTTTCGAAGAACTCGAATTGGATCGAGTTATCAGAGATTGGCAGGACAGGGACATCAAGAATAGGATGACCAAAGCATTGGCGAATTCTTTGAAAGAACAGATCAAATTGACGGAACTATGCAAAGCCAATTTCTTACGTCGCAATCAACAATTTGCTGAGGAAATGTCGAAAAAATTAGCCGAGGATGATAAAATAACTCGATTAAATGCCGATGCTAAGAAAAGAGCATTGTTCAAATATCGTCAGGATCTTGAAAAAATGATAATCGAACGTCAAAGGATTATCGAGGAAGAAATTAGTAAAATTGAACAAGAAATTCAAGAAGAACATATATTAGAAGCATGCAGACAAGAGCTTATAAAAAAGGAACGCAGTTCTTTATTGTTAGAACATGCTGCCAATGTTGCTGAATATTTAGATACCAGTTTACTTACCGAATACGAACAAGATATACTTCATAATATTTCATTGTCATCGATGAACGAGACTACAAAGGAGAAAAATGATGATAATTCCAAGATTAGGAATGTTTCCAACTTGCCAGAAGAGGACTACTCTGTTGTCGAAAACATCAATAAATTACATTTTCACGAATCATAAGAACATTCAATTAACATGATATTTATTTTCTATTAGTTTCAGATCTGTGTTTATCGATTGTTTTCTCGAGAATATCGAAATTGTTGTTTTCGTCGAAGAGAAACGGCCGCCGACAAAGAAACACCGATCGAAGAAAAATCGATCGTTGGATCCTTTCGATCCCAATGAAAAGGGCCAATAAAAATGTTGCCAAGACCAGTGGCGTCGGTTAACCCAAACACAACAGTCGGCACTTCAAATTTATAGCGGTGTATGGTTCAACGAATTGCCCACACTAGTTACTTTGTTTTTTCGTAATATTAAACAAAAACAACTTTGAATTATTCGAAATTAGCCATTAGGAGGATAAGATGAAGAAAATATATTAGTCTTTTTATATTATAATAAGAGAATTAGTTGCATATGGGAACACGAATGATCGTATTCTTTTAACGAGAGGATTGCCATGGGCCCTTTTTGCGAATAATAATGGCGAATAAGCAACGAGGCGAATAAGCAACGAGGCGAAAAGTTTCTGGATCTTTCTTTGAGTTTAGGGGGTTGTTGGGGCGACAGTTAAGCGTAACGCCCTAAAGGCACCTGTCGGCAGATGTTACTCGACCGTTACAATATTCCATGATTTTTCCCTTTCGCAGCCGTTCACTTTTATATTTATTTCTTTTTTTTATAATCGATTATTTGTACAATCAAATTTCACTTTTTTTTTTTTATATAATAAACGCTATTTCAATTAACATAAACGTTGATTCATTATTTATTTAACAGAAAAAGAAATGAATTGAAGTAAATTTAACAATGACATTTTTCATTGAAAGTAACAAATTGATTAAATCGTAGGCATAGATTCAACGTTAACTCGCATAAGCGAAGGGGAACAATGGAAAAAGAGAGGCTCGCGAGTTTGATGTAAGTTAAATCTTTGTCAGATGTATGTATCATATATGTGTGTGCATGTGTGTTTTTGCACACAGATTTATTCCGTGGGCGAAGAGAGCCGGATGAGAAAAGAGAGGAAGCCCTGTTGCCTTGCTTAACCTCTATCATTCCATCTCTCTCTTTCCCTTTGGAATAATGGGCCTTCTCCGAGGTCCACAGGTCGGGCTTGGGGTCGGGGTCGGGGTCGAAACGCGACTCTCTCTCTCTCTCTCTCTCTCTATCTTTCTTTCTTCGTACTCCTTCGGTCCTATCCTAGTCCTGACAATGTTCCAATTGGATCATTTTGTGATAAATATAAAAATATTAGAATGTAAGATGGTTCAGTGGTAAGAAAAAACTTGAAAGATTTGAGTGTTTCTGTTGTGTTGTGAGGGAATACAAGGAAGGAATTTGGTTGTGTTGGTTACAGATGTCCTCGTGGTGAGCCCCGATTAAGAGAGGGAGGTGAGATGTTGGAAAGATCTTCGCCATGAGCGAGAGCCGGGTTTACACCGGTCCAGCCACGCTCGTACCCGAACGTCAACCGTTCAACAGGAATGGGAAGGCACTCAGGTGTGATGATTATCTTCACAACAACAACAAAACTACTTTAACACCTTTCTCTAGCACACATGTCTTCTTCTTCTTCTTCTTCTTTTTTTAATCTTTATTTAACCTTTGATCTTTTCTTTCGAATTTTATTATACTCTTATTATTTGATTTTGTTTTGTTTCGAATATTAAAGATAGTATTACAACACTTGTGAGACTTAGAAGGGAATTAACGAGTAATCAAAGTTCATACCGTTGAGAACCATCAGGCCCCGCCGCATCGTTGAGTAGATAATCGTATCAATTTCTGAACTGTTTTTCTTTTACACGCACGTCAACGTTAATCTTCTGTAACACCTTAGTACAATTTTCAAATTATTATATACTCCTCATGCTTATACTTAGGAGAAAAAAGACTTATCTTGTTAAGTATTTTCATTATTCTCAATACATCATCTGTAGTCAACTAACTAATAATAAATCCTGTACTAACGATGTTCTAAGAAATATATTATACTTGGAAGTACACCTAATCAATTGTATGATTGTATATAATATTATTCTTCATTTTTCACATACTATACTTTCTAATGTATGTGTATTGTTGTTTTCTTTCTGTTACAGAGGTTCGAAAAAAAGTGTATTGTTTTATACAACGGATTGTGGTGACGATAAAGACGATCGCCCTGGTGTTAAATTGGAACAACGATCAGTCTCATTGGTGAGTTTTATTTATATATATATATGTGTGTGTGTGTGTATGTGTGTGAGACAAAGTAATTAAGAAAGAGTACCTGGTTCAATAGCACTTTCGATAAGTTCGACACGTAGGCGTGATTATTATCTAATGCATCTTTAAAACTAATCTTTGAAAACTTTCAATCGTTAAATTCATCGTTAAATTCATCGTTAAATTATTAAAACAAATGAATGATTTTGTTGTTGAATAACAAAAAAAAAGAAAAAAAAAAGATAAAATTGAACGTGTTATTTTGGTTAAACGTTGAAGTTTTGAAAGATCAGGTGAACTTAAAAATTGCCGAGTCCCCAAAATTCCTCGATTTAATAGAAAGACCTTGGGTAGTTATCGTAATTATAGCGTGCAACCAATGAAAGGTCTGCTGGGCCCCAAACCAAAATGGATTCACCGCTGGATCCTTTTTTATTTTTATTTGTTTTTTTTACGGTAACATAGTATGATAAAAAGAACAAAATGTATAGGGTGGGAAGAAAGTTTGTAGGGTTCGTAGATAAAACGAGCAGCAACAACAGCAGCAACAACAACAACAAATAATGGGTTGTCTTTTTATTTTGTAAAATTTATTTAGGAAATATAAATTTGTCAAAATTCACGAAATTTGGATTGAATAATTATGCGTGTTGCGTGTATTTAAATAAGAATATTTTGGTTGAAAATGATTATCTTAATTATCATTTGGCTTCCTTCCGTTGTTGTTGTTGTTGCAAACGTTCCAGAATTAAAGTCTCATCTCTTCCTACGTACACACAGACACATACACACACACTCTATTCGCATGCGTGCATTCTAACATCCTACGCTTTCAAATCGTACGATCAAATCTTGCTAGCACGCACGCACGCATTGATATTCAATTTTATTCTTTCAAAATATTAATAAGTAATAAAGCTTTTTTTATTTGATTTTTAGAAACTTCATATTCCATCAAATGTGTGTTTGACTTTGATTATTTCGATGATTGGTCGCGAATAAATTAATTATTTCTTACTAACATCAACAACATCATTCTCAGGTACATTTCACGTAGAAATAAAATAAAAAAAAAAATATCTACTAAACACGATCGTTAGTTTTATCACGAGTTGGGTTTAAAACAAGATAGATTGCCGGCGGGTTAAATAATATTTTCCTTTTACTTTTATGTTCTCTCATTTTCTCTTTCTCTAACGCATTCACAAAAGTCTAACTAATTGTTAAGTACAGTTATTTTCTACAGACAAAACAGTATAATGGTATCCCGTTGAAAAGATCATTTTAAAAAGATCAATTTTATAATTGTCATCGAAGTTATGTTGAACTAATGAAAAGTTTCAAAAGAAAAAAAAAAAAAAAAAAAAAACTTGGATATTATTTTATTTCCGTGAGAAACTTCAATGAAATAATAGGTCACCAATTCGTCATGCAATTTTACGGTTGGTAACAAAAGTGGAACGTGCTTGTATTATTATTTTGACGTAGATAAATTACAACACATTGGATATCTTTCTTTTTATACAGAAAATGTAAAAGAATTAATAATAAAATATTATTATATATAATTTTTGTTATTTTGCGTACAAAGGATAGTTTTTATAGGATTTATTATTTAGAGTTTAAAAGTAGGTCTTTAGGTACTCTAAGTTTCCAATAGATGGCACTGTATCACAATTCAATTATTTCGAAATATTCATTGATTTTTTGTGTTGTTTAGTTTGTTTAGTAAAGAAGGATCAGGGTTCGTTGAAGTTATAGTTCGTTACTGGTTTTGTTGGTCAGTGCGAAAGGTCAACGCGCGTCTTGCATTGCACGTTGACCTAATTTCCTTAACTATAGTTGTAACACGCGTCTAACAATCATAAATGCGTCTTAGCGTTCTTACTTTCATTACAATTTCTTGTTTAACAATTAATTCGAATATTATTTAAATATAAATTAGTTCATTATTTAACTAATATTATAATAATGATAATTATTGTTTTAGTTTCGAAAACAAGTATAAATGTGTCTTAGAACTCATACTTTAGTTAGATTAGTTTGTTGACAAATTTGTGTAGATGATTAGAGTTAGATCGGGGTTTTGTTTAAACATAAATTGCTAATAATAATAATAATAATAATAATAATAAGTATTATTTGATTTCAGACCGCTCTACATACCAATACCGGTGCAACCCAGCAACAACTATTGGAGCCGAGAATGGCGCAACTGGAGACCTTGGAAGCGAAGGTAATATATTCGTCATAAAGTTCGAAATCGAAGCCGGATTTAGCGATTAAGCCCTTCTCGGTTCTAACTTATCGAACACGGAAGTAAGCAAATCTACCTACTTTAAAATCAAGCTACTTTGCTACGTACACACGCGACAAATATTGTATCAATGTACAATATTATCCACAATGGTTAAACAAAATTACAAGGAGTGTACTCTCCTAAGTCTTCCCACGTACTCCTTTTTACGATATTGCTGATATTTATCTACGCTTAATTTTCTTTTTACACGATTAATACACTGTCTCAATTGCATTATTGCATTTATTGAAAACAAAATGGAAGATTTTAATTCCAGTTTTATATAATATCGTTTGTTTTTTTTTTTTTTTTTCAATTAATTGAATAAAATACAATCAATACTTACGAGTAATTTATGCTGACGTTGTTGCATACATAATTCTATTAGTATAATAAAATTATTAATTAGTTAAATCTTGTTTGTAGATCAGACGGATCAAGAACTTGAAGAATCTTTTTAGTCCACGTATCAAATTAAAGTTTGTCAAACAAATTATTTGTTCAAAGAATTAGAATGTTTGTTTAAACATTGTGTAAAAAATAAAAACAGAATTCTATCATTGGATGGATCATTTTTGTCAAAGTCAACGTCAAATTGATGATGATTGGTTAATGAGAATGAAGTGGGTGGGAATTAAGAGGGGTGGAGTTAACCTAAATGTTCGTTTGTTTACAATCGAGTGTCGTTTTTAATACTTGGTGAATCAGGGTGGTAACTCTTCGTCTGTTCATTCGTTTCTTCGTTCGTTCGTTCGTTCGTTCGTTCGTTTTGCTGTGTCAAGGATGAAAATAAAAGAAAGAAAAAAAAAAAAAGGAAAGATAGGAAAAAAAAGGGATAAAAAAGGTGAAGGCGATGGACCGCTTTTATTGGCGGTTCGGCGATAGCCCCCACGGGAGATGTTAAGGCCGTTCAACCAGTGATTTATATGCAAAGAAAGCCCCTACTCGCGTTTCGGAACCCGCATTACCTATAACCAATGGCGTCGACATACGCCATTGCATCTCCAACTTTTTATACCTAACCTCCAAATATTTACAATATTTCATAAAATCATTCTTTAGTTTCATTTATTTTTCCAACATTTTCAATAGTCGGAATAACGAAGATTTTTTTTTGCTAAAAAAATTAATCCTTTTTCTCTTTTTTCCTTTCTCTTATCATACAAATGAAGAATAAACATTAAATAAAGTTTGTACGAGTTAGTAAACTGATGTGAAATGTGATTTAGAAAGAAAGGTAACTTAAAGTATTAAAATAGAATCGTAAGATAACTTTTTCGAGATCACTTGAAAAATATTCCGTGGGTGTTTTAACTAAAAAGAAAATAACAAAAAAAAAAAAAAAAAAA
>NW_015149074.1:387106-419855 GCF_001465965.1 Polistes dominula | reverse complement strand
TTTTTTTCTCCCTCCTAGCAATGCAAATCCCTTTTTCGAGATAAAACTATTTTTATAAAATGAAATTGTAATTTCTTCTTCCACTTTTCTCGAAGGAGAAAAAAAACTTTAGATAGAAGAAAAAAATTCGTTATATTTACCAGAAAAAAAAGAAAAAAAACAACAAGGAGAATAATAAATAGAATTTATTTTTCAAAAAGATACAAAAATGAAGTAACGAGTGGTAAGAACATTTACAATTATAATCATACGAAGAATAAATCAACTTGGAAGGAAATTTGTTCGCGTAGAGAAATGTTGAAGATAATCGAAGAAGAAAAAGAAAAACATCGAAAAGGGAGATAGTTGACTACTTGTATAAAACCCCCTTTAACACTTTCAAAGGAATGACAGTATTGCAAATAAGAGAAAGAAAGAGAAAGAAAGAGAAAGAGAGAAATAGAGTTGGGTGTATCTGAGGATTTTTATGACTAGTACCTGTTTTCAAAAAGAAACTCGAAGGTACATCGTGAGCCGTCCCTGAGAGTAGGTGGAAAATAACGAGGGAGGAACAAAAAAAAAAAAAAAAAGAAAGCTCGTCCCTTTGATCAAATTAATCGAAGAAGGGACAAAATCAAGAAAACAAACTTTAACATTTATCCAATTATCTAATTAATGAATTTTTCTTGTATTTTATTTTTTAAACATAAAAACAATAATTTGAGTTAGTTAATTAGAATAGATCATTTTAATAATAGGTTATGTGTTGTTTCCGACATTTTTTTTGTTTTTTTTTTTTTTCTATAAGATGGTTTTTTTATGGAAGCTAAGTTGTACAACTTTAATATTAAATAATATAATATAATATTATACATAATCAATTTGAAGTTATTTAATTATAATAGAAGTTTAATACTTGTGTTATATGTGTATATGTGTATATGTAGTAGATGCATCGAGAGAGTATTATTTTCCCTTCATGAAAGCGTGCACAGGTTCCCATATCTAATGGCCGGCCGTCTCTGAAGCTTCCCGGAAACTAACGTACTTTGGTTAGGTGAGGTGAGGGGGTGAGGTGAGGGGTGGGGGAAAAGCATGAGAGAATCAGAACAATGATATTACCATCAACGAGAGACTCTTTTACTATGGCGGAAGAGAACGTTTCCTCTTCGTTTCTTGTTCCAAAAGAAAATGGAACCCTTTTTTCTTTCTATTCTTTTTATTTTCCCTCCCATTTTCTTTTTCAACTACCAAATCCAAACTATAATATCCTCCATCATTATATCACTGACTTTTGATCTTTTTTCCATTTTGTTGTTCAAACATTGAGAATAAAGTGAAATCTCGTATTCCTTTTTAATAAAAACTCAAACTATTTTTCACCTCCATCTCTATTTTATATAGAATTTTTATATTTGATATATTATATTGTTATTTCGTGTTAGGATTTTTTCAATTTTCTTTCGACATTGATAAGCTTTAGGATAAATTTTCACCCTATGGATTATATTTTATTCATTTAGATGGCGAGTATCGAAGTATCCCTTTCAACAACACCGAGAAGAAAGAAGGGTGGTAGTTTAGCTGGTGGGGTGGTAACATCATCCCTCGGTCACCGTAATAAAGATCATTACAAAGAACTCGACGCCCTTCGTATAGCCCTTCGCGATAAGGAAAATATTATACAGACGTAAGTGGATTTACTTTTTTCTTCTTTCATCTTCCTCCTTTCCTATCCAACATATTTTTATTGGGTATCCTTTCTATCCCTCATATCCGCTTTTCTTTTCTTCTTGTTGGGTGTTTTTTTTTATAGGTTGAAGGGTCAATTGTGCAATAGCTTGAGCAACCGACTAGCATTGCGAAATGGTGCTGCACCACCCTTAACAGAGGCTGACAGAAAAGCTACTGAGGAAAGACTTCAAAGGTTGAGACGTGACGCGGACAACAAGAGATTGGCTATAAAAAATCTCAAACTTGCTTTGGAACGTTTAGACATAACCGAGTAAGATGAACTTTTTCTTTAACACTTTCATTGTCACGATTTTGCGCTTTTTATTACACAAGTATACTTTCATTTTCCAATAAAACAATTGAAAATAATTGGATTGTAATACAACGTCATCTATTGATGAACGCTTACAAGAACTAGAAACTTAGACTTCACTTTTCATTTCAAAGTATATTCAAATTAGTTGTCATTTTCAAATATAAATGTTCATATGTAAACAATCATGACAAACAAAGTGTATAAAACCATTTCATACATTTTCAATATACTTGAAAAGTTGAACGAACGAGAAATAGAAGAGGTGTCTGAAGTTTTAAACGACAAAACAACCAAGTAAAAAGTTCATTCCATTGAAATAGGTTTTTTTTTTCTCGCTCTTATGACTATTTCAGTAACATCGACGTTCGTATACAACAAGCAGAATTGGAGTACAGACTAGGTCGCGAAGAATTGGAGCTTTTGACATTACGGGAAGAGAGCAGGGCACTTCAAACGGCCTTGGAATTGGCAGAAACCCAAGAGAAACGGAAAAATGATACCATATATAGGTTAGTTCTATTCTTTTCCATCATTTCTACATTTATCTTTCTATGATTTATATCCAACTACTTATTTATATCTTTATTTTACATTTTTACACTGTGAGAAAACAAAACAAAAAATAAGCGAATTTAGATTTAGGTTTTACGTACCATTACAAATTTGTATTAGTCACGGTTGTTACAAAAAATTGATACAAATCTTACGACGTTAGTTGCATTTCCGGGTCAACGCAAGTCACCGTGCATGCCGTCGAAATTAGTGCAGATCCAAAGAGTCCTCGTTTCGGTGCTGGACCAAGAGACGAGATGCCTGGTCTTTACGTTGATTGGGCCATCGAAGATTCTGGTCTTTGCAAAGGTGACAGGTAGGATTTTTATAATCAATTACCTTTCATTATTTCATTATCTGTTCGTAAATAATTGAACAATAACAATGAATAGCGGTATTACAAATGTTAACGGTACATCTCTCAATGACTGAAAATCCACGAATAAGAAGACACAAAGTTAGGAAAAATAGTTTAAAAAATCAACTTACAATTAAGTCCATTGTTAAGTGCATATAATACAAGGAAGAAAGAAGGTGTTAATGAAGCTTGGGATATTTGCATCTATGAGAAAATTTATACGATGATCTATTAATCATTGTTATAAACTTTCCAATTTTTCATTCGAGTTATGCATTCATAGGAATTTTCATTCATTTATAATTTAACATATTTTATTTCCTTCATATAATAATGATAATATATTCCGTATATAATTAGTATACTTCCTTGGCACAATTTATGTTTCGCGGATGTAAGTGGAAATGAAAGAAAAGGTTGTTCAACACGAATACTTTTGTTCGTCAAGTAAATTCCAATAATTATTTTCAAAGGTAGCAGCACTTGATTTGTAAAAAATATATCGCATTTTAAGTGAACAATTACACAAGATGCTCTAACGTACTACGAGAGTATAATAAACTTAGGACAATATGGTTTAGGTTTAGCTCGGATGACCTCGATTAGAAATTTCGTCGATGATTCGGCCAATTTGAAAGAATAAAAGGCATGATGGGAATATGTGATAACGCGTCCTAACGCTATTTGCAAAAGATCCCCTAGTGATAAACATTTACTTGTTTGTTTAGTTTTACAGTTGATTGAAAAATCTTCTAATCGATATCACGCGTATGATTATATTTAAACAATAGAACATTAGAATAATAAATTAATTATAAAATTGGCAAGCTCTGGTATGTGTAATAGGTTAACGTGAGTCACGTGTGTTAAAATCACGGTGACCGCTTAAATAGAAGCATAGCAGTATAGTTGGAACGTACTATAGCTACGGGTTTTAACCCGTTTTATGGATATCGTGGTTAAACAATAGCACGATCTTGGTACTGGGTTCCCAACGAACGAGTAGTAAAGTACATCGAAATCACCGGAAGTTCGCATGGTGCCCCCGCTAATTGTACCTCCGTCTTTTACACGACCCTGTCCCTTTTTTTTCTCTTTCTTTTTCCTGACTCTATTCACCTGCCCCTTTTCCCCCTGTCAGAGTTCTCTTGACTTTTTTTCTTTTTTTTTTTTTTTTTATCCGAGAACTTTGTCGAGAAAATATGAGTTGATTCAACATCGTTAAAAAGAAATTCTTTCGTCAAGCTGTATGATTTTAATGTGCTTGAGTAACATTACGTTGATAAGCATGATAATACCTGTCAGTTTAAAATGTAGACAAACGTAATGAAATATCTTCTGCTATATATTTAAAAATTCAGTGTCAAAACTAAGTGAAACCTACTGAACTAAGTTTCTAGGTTCTGTAATTTTTCAATAGATGGTATTGTATGACAATTCAATTATTTTTCAGATTTTTTTTCTTCAGATTTATATATAACAAAACTAACCCCTTTGCTTTTTGTGTGTTATTATAGTTGAATAATTTCGAATTATATTAAATCCAAATTTGATAACAAAACCACATCAACGCTTGAACAATGCATCCTAGTAAGTTAATATTAGTAAAAAAAACGTTTTGTGATATCGATACTTTGCTGCCATATTGAAACATTAAATTCTTCAGTGTATATATATATATATAACTACTAAGGGGTATACTAATAAGGTCGTTTCAACTAACTTCGTTCGTAGGATACTCGAGGTGAACGGGAAACTCGTTGTAGGAGCTAGTAAAAACGATTTGACGAGACTGTTAGCTGTTGCACCCGACGCAGCACAAATCGTAGTATTACGAAAAGGTGAATCACTTGCTGCATTACGTACACTTAGATCTGATAATTTAAGACTCACACATAGAATTGGATATCTCGAGGAACAAGTGAGAGATCTGTTGGCACCAACCAGAACCGAATTAAGTTCAACGGATTTGTCATTGGCTGGTCAAGAACACGTTCAGGTAGATTTCATTTCTTTCAACAGTAAGAAACCCCCAACTCTTCGTTAAATTGTATTATTTTGTAGGTTTTTCAAAAAGGTCCTCAGGTAACTACCCTAGTCGCAAATTTAACCAGTCCTAAGGTCAGAAATCCGACAGATTTGAGACAAAGTTTACCAAGCATGCGTGGCAGACAAAACGATCATGGTAGATCATCATCACACTTTGTTACATCGAGAAGTCCTAAAGAAAATGATTTCTTTTCCGACGGTGTTTCTTACGGTGGTCATCAGAAGCCGAGAAATCGGCAAAAACATCAAGCATTTCCATTAGGTAGATCCACGGTTAGTTTGGATTGCAAACAAATGCAATCTCAATTGCAACGTAGAAGATTGGCAACTACCATGGAATCGAGAATGGAAAGTAGGAAGAGTCAACAATTGCAGACATTGGAATTTGATTCCGAACCTACTTATTATCGTCAGGTATTTAACGACTCATTGTAATATTTGAAAATAAATCAGTATAATTCGAATCTAAATACTCGTTTAGGATTCTCAATCGCGAGTATCGGAAAATTCGGAAATTCTCAGCACGTACAGTTCACAAGAAACTAAAATCCGGCCGGCACCACCTAAAAAACCATTGAGACTTTCTCTTCATCGTGCTGCTAGTCTTCAGTCGGTTGAAAGTGCACCGCCTGCGGCAACGACGACCCTTCACGAGAGCACTCGTAAATCATCCAAGAGGAACCATCGTGGTGAACCCTATTCCTCTTTGGAAAAGGGCTCGACGACGAACGAAGGAAACCAAGATGCAAACCACAGAATACAGGAAATGTTGCAACACGATCTTTCTTCGCAGCAGCAGCAGCAGCAACCACCAACACCACCAACACCAAGGACACCTTCCAGAGCGGAATCTTGCCAGAATGCTTTGCGGTGGCCTTCGCCAAAACCGAGATCACATTTGGCTTCCGTATCTACGGAAAAGTGGTGTTGAGTGTTGTTATTTCACATCGAACAAAAACTCTTCAATACTCGAGAACTCTACTCATTTTGTGTGTGTGTGTGTGTGAATCTGACGTTCACATATTTACAACAAATAATAAAATATTATATTTCATCGATTTGTATAGAATCGTGACGAATAGTGATATTTTTTTTACATGTTAATGAAAAATTATTGATAAACTCTTTTATATTCGTATCCCCCATGTTAATTATTTGAATATAGTCAATGTAGAAAAATCAACATAATCAGGTATAGTATTATGCAACAGTCATTTTATAATATAAATCGAATAACAAGTATTTTGTACAGATAATATATTTTATTATTCGTATAATAGATATTTCAATGTTAAAAAGTCATTGCAAGTGTTTGTAATATAAAATATGAATGCTCGAAGAAAGAAGAAAAATAAGAGCAATTTGAAATCACATGAAAGAGTAATTTTTAGTAATAATATATATATGCAGGTATAAAAACGTAACGAGCTTAAGCAGGTGGCTCCGTACGGTGAGTTTTCCGAATACTTCTTCTTCGCTATACGTACTTTTATCTATATACATATATATTGCATATGCATGTACATAAGATATAGAAGATTGTATTTGCCTAACTCTCAACTCTCAGGAGAAAATCATCACTACCACCACTAGCATCAGTATACAGAAGATTGTATTCGTTTATCAGGAGAAAATCGTCAGACTACTAGCACCAATATAAATAGTAATACCAACCACCACTACTAGCATAAATAGCAGTAACACCTATACCTATGAGTATTGGCACCAATACTAGCTTCAATCCAACTCCAAGCAGCAACCACTACTACTAGGATCAACACCAATATCAGTATAAATAGTAATGCTAGCAAACTACCACCACTAGAAGACTGCTGGTACCCCATCTAGCAGCAGCAGCAGCAGCAGCAGCAGCAGCAGCAGAAACAAGGAGAGGAAGGGCGGGTTATGCCAGGCAGAATCTTCATCCCTCTGCCGTGTTCTACCCCTTCTCTCTGACATTTTAGTTGTCGACTCGCCCCTCTACTACACACGTACGGCAACCCCGGCGTTCAGTGCTTGCTGGCGCTTCCTTCGTACAAGCCGTGTTGTTGCGAATTCCGGACCACCAGCTTCTTCTATCCGTCAATCATTTTCTCTCTCTCTTTTTGTCTATTCTATTCGGAGTCGGTGTCAGTGGTGTACGTGCGTGCGTGCGTGTGTGTGTTTGTTTGTGTGCTTTTTTTTCCCTCTAGTGGAATATTATTATTTTTTGCTTTCAAATATTTTACCACCTTTTTCTCTTTGTATTTTTTTGTCAGCAAAAAAGAAGAAAAGAAAGGAGTAGCAACGGTCACGTCGAACCAATGATTCATCGTATTTCCTATCTCTTTTTTGGATTTTTTTGGGAATTTTTTGTCTCTTTGTTGTAATCCTTTCAACATTAACGAGCTGTCTCTTTCCTCTCTTCTTTCCGTTCTTCCACCCCTCGATCTTCTTCAAGCTTTTCTACTTCTTGGATCTGTAGGAATCGTTAACGACGAGGACCCTGCTACTCTTCTATTTTTTTTCTTTTCTTTTTTCTTGAATATAAACGTCCTCTTACATTTTCAACACCAATTTTCTTTTTTCTGTTTTTTCTTTCTTTCTTTCTTTCTTTCTTTCTTTCTTTCCTTTTTATCTGAATTTTTGTTCTTATGAGATTCTTCGATGTTCGTCGTATATTATAGAAAAAAACAAACAACAAGAATCATCAGGAATATCATGGTCAACATCTTGAAAATAACCAAAGGTGAGGCATTTTTTTTATTTAATTTTAATTTGTTGTTGTTGTTTTGTTTCGTTCGTTAAACCCATTTGTTTATTAACGTTAATTTAACATTAATCTAGTTAGGAGCAACACGTTACTGTAAGATTTATCTCATCGTTTTTCTTCTAATGAAGTTCCTTTTCCGTGCCCTTCAAAATGACCCTAACAATTTTTCTTACTTTAGGAATGGAAAGTTTCGCCAAGTCGTTTCGCAACTTCTTCTTCTTCTTTATTATACGTTTCGTTTTATATTTATTATTTCTTTTTTCTTCATCTTCTTATATTACCAACCGTACAAAAATTGCAAGTTTTGACAAAGTTTATTCTCATAAAAAAGAAACACACAAAAAAAAAAAAAAGAAAAATAAAATGTAACTTTATATACCTGCGTATTTTGATTACAAAAAATGTGACAATATTCATCCTAGTTGGGGGTTTTTTTTTCTTTGTTTTTGTTATTTTGATAGATTTGTTTGATTCTATGTAGATTCGAGTTGAATTGATATCATTCGAATGGTTGAACACAATTGCGAGTTTCTTTTCTTGATCACGAGTTAAAATACGATTTTCCAAGCAATATAAAACGTACACACGACGACTCTTATCTATCGTTTAGGTACTTTTACGATATCGTAACATCATAATGTGATTTTTATAGATGTCGCGTAGTAAACTGTAAAACGATTTTCAAAGAAGCTTCATAACAAATCTACCAAACAGTTAGTTAAATAAAAAGATACATTTCTATCATCGATTTTCCTATTTCTATTTGGAAGATTTTTTTTGTGTGTGTGTGTTTTTTTTGAGATATTATTTTGTATAGAAAGAATTGCTCTAGTTATATAATATTTCATCAATTTATATAACACATTGTAGTGTTATATAAATTAAAATTAATAATATATATATATATAAATTATTGATTAAATATTGTTAAAAGAATTCTATATTATACTTAAACAAATTGTCAATAGAATCAAATCAAATTGTAAATCGATGCAATGATATTTCTAAAGATGATTTTCATATAGATTTTGCAGTAAACTGTAAAACGATTCAAAAGAGAAAACTTTGATGTAACTTATTTTTCTTACTTTTAATTATAAAGCCACGAAATTGCCGTAGATTTTTTTTTTCTTTACTCCTTTCAACGAATTCGTGGTTTTTTTTTCGTTTTTTTTTTTTTCTAGAATAAACTTTTTATCGAATCTCGGTGAATTTCTTTTCTGCTTTTCTACGATCCATTTGCTTTTCCTAACCGACTTCTATATATATATACGTGTATGGTTTATTTATGTATTTATAGAAATCTCCAATATGTACATGGTATTAGTGGAAAAAAAAAAGAAAAGATAGAAAAGCATGTAATCTCGTTTCATTTATTTACAGTAAATACATGCATTTAAATGCTTAAATAAATATAATATTTTGTTATATGTACAAGGAGAATTTTGAAATAGGATTAAGTTGATTAACAGTACGTGATTTGATATTTTTGAAAAAAAAAAAAAAAAGAATGCTCTACTGCAATGGTCAAATTAATGGTAAAACACGTTTAATGGATTTAGATACGTATAGAAATCATAAACAATGAGATTTAATAATTACATGATAATTTATAAATGATTATATTAATTACAGAAATAATATGAGGTTAGATTAAAAAGAAATTACTGCAGTGGTCAAATTAATGTTTGAATATGTTTAATGCATAAAGATACGAATAGAAAACATAATAAATGATGAGATTTAAAAATGAAATGATATCCGGAATAATAACAGAAATAATATGACAAGAGAGAGAGAGAGAGAGAGAGAGAGAGAGAGAGAGAGAGAGATAGAAATTACAAAAAATCACATTAAATCAAAATGTACTTTTTCTCTCTCTCTTTTATATTTTTTCTTTTTCCATCCTTTTGCTTTTACTTTTCCCCATGTGGTTAGAATTTTCTTTTTGCCCCTTTTTTTTTATCTTTTTTTTTTACCTTTTATTTTTTCTTCTTTTTATCTCAGAGAAAAAATATTTCTCCTATATCGACTGTATATATATATATATATATATATATATATACATGAAAGTAAAATACAGTAAATTCTTTCACGCTTTTTTTCGTAATCGTAATACGCAATTTATTTTTGTCTTTTGCAATTGATATTCTTTTAAATGTTAGATAGACACGCGATAGAAACACGATTTACACGAGATATTCTTTATATTTATTATTACCAACGTAAAAAAAAAAAAAAGAAAACAACAACTTTTCAACGATCGAATCATACGCAATTATGCGGTTTTCTTTTGTAAAATTGTGCCAATCAACGATGATTCACTTTTAATTTGTTTCTTCCTTTTATTCTTTAACTTTCTTTCTTTCTTTCATTATTAATTGAAGGACGAATCGATTTTACATATACAAATCACGAGATACAGTTTATTCATATGTTATTAAATTATTAAACTATTGACAACATTATTTTTACAAAGTTAATTAATTAATTTCAACAAAAATATGATTAGCAAGTTTAAATATCAGGTTTGCAGTGTTTTAAGATTTATATTTTATTTTATTTTGTTTTATCAAAGTTTTCATTGAATTATTATACATGAACTGTCTGCAAATTTAGTGTTAATCATCTAACTGTAATAAAATAAGGAAATTTGTTCATTTTTCGATTAACAAGCAAAGGAAAACAGAAAGAATTAATCATTGATAGATCATTTTGTTTGTGTGTGTATTCATTTTTACAGTATGAGTTATAATGATTGAATTAGATATATTTTGTCACTTGATAAAAGTCAATGTACTATCTAATTCAAATGGTATATCAGAACGTTGCACTTGTGTTGGTATAAGACGTTAATTGAATCGTTTGGTTCTTGTCAGACATTCAAGAATAGCATTTGATCCATGAATACTTTCTGAGTCATACGTCCCTCCCTCATTCCTCTACTCTTCCTTCTTTGCTACATATCAATGTAGAAAGTGTGTTTGTGTATGTTTCTAACATTTACCAATTATCATTTGCTAGAGTGTTGAATATTTTTCGATAATTTTCCAATTACCGTGGAATAATATCACCTGAACAATAATGGAAGAAAACATTCAGTAAAGTATATTAAAACAAATCGATATTTTATTCGACGTGTGTTTGTTTTACTTGTTAGAAAGAAAAGAAATGCCAAAAGGGTAGAAGAGAAGTCAAATGAAATGAAATTTTATTATATATTCGTTCATCGTTGTCACTATTTTTTTATTGATGATACAAACAAGAAAGAAAAGAAAAAAAACCATTACAACGAATTATTATTATCATAATTATTATTGTTGTATCTTTTTCTTTCTCTTTGTTGCGATCTCATTTTTCTCTCTTTCTTATTATTTCTTTTTATTTTATTAAGTCTTTATCTTTATACGAGTAAAAAGCTTCGTAAAAAGCTTCGTAAAAAGTTCTCGAGATATTATAGTAATCACGATCGATAGTAATAAAAGTCGTCCTTGAGAACTTCTCGTTAGAGATAATGCACAGGAAAAAAGGGTTGAAGTTCATCGCGGAAAATAACATTTGATATTACCAAATGCTTAAAAAGAATATAATAGTTTTAACGAAACATTTTACTCTTCGATATTTCATCATGCAAACGAGAGATAAAGAGAAAGTATACGTCAATTATTAATCTAATGTTTTATTGTTGAAATATAATCATACGCGTAATATCGAGTAGAAGATTTTTCAATCAACTGTAAAACTAAACAAACAAGTAAATGTTTATCACTAGGGGATCTTTTGCAAATAGCGTTGGATGCGTTATCACATATTTCCATCATGCCTTTTATTCTTTCAAATTGACCGAATCATCGACGAAATTTCTAATCGAGGTCATCCGAGCTAAACCTAAACCATATTGTCCTAAGTTTATTATACTCTCGTAGTACGTTAGAGCATCTTGTGTAATTGTTCACTTAAAATGCGATATATTTTTTACAAATCAAGTGCTGCTACCTTTGAAAATAATTATTGGAATTAACTTGGTAAACAATGTGGGTAGACCACTGTCTATAATTAAAAGCAAAAAAAAAAAAAAGAAAAGCAGGTCACCCCAAGTGATGAAAAGTGTGGTCCAGCCCTGGTTTAGTCAGGTTTAGTCAGGTTTAGTCAGGTTTACATGGTTTCCACACTCTCAGACAGCTAAATGTGCTAGCGGGATAAACAAACGCAGCTCGTTAACATTGAATGCACCTCTTTCTCTTTCTCTCTTAGTTTCCCAAATGGTTCCAATCTAAATTTGGATCGTTCGCTGAGTCCTAAACTCTACGAGCTTTCCTATTGGTTATCGACGATTCCTTGTCGTTGCTTGCTGCAACAGACCGTTTGCATTTTAACGATACCAATTTCTTTACCATAATACCGTTTCAATGTATATTTACTCATAAACTTTAGATAATTTACGTGCTACGGTTCTAAACACGGTATTATCTTTCATTTTCAAGAACCAAATTTACATACGTGTGTGTGTGTGTGTGTGTGTGTGTGTGTGCAAATGTGTATGTTGGGGTTTAAAAAACATTTTAGAAAGACATTTACGAGCAACTTTACGATTAAACAAAATTCTAAGGTTTTTATTTACCTTACTTTACCTTATTTCAATTAATTTAACAATTTATTATTATTTATTAGGATAAATATGGGTTTAAATATCGTATTAATAGATAAAGATCAGTTGGAAAGTTTCCCCTAATTATTGTTTTGAGACCTGGATTTAGCCCATAAGCTCAGCAACAAACCCCGTACAACCCCCGTGCAAGCAACTTGGCCGGTGAACTGACGCGTGCGCGTTTTCTTCAACGCATAGTAAACAGTAGAAGAAAAATGGAAGGTGAAAATCAACCAACCTAATGCGCATTCGCAACACACGGGATAGGCTTTGTCTCCCTTTTTTATCACCCCCTCAACTTATCACTTCAAATTGATACACGTTTTATTGAATAACTCTTTCTTTTTTTTTTGTACAATGATTATAAAAAGTGATTACTTTGAATAGATTTCATTATGCATCAGATTGTGTTCATCATAATAAACATAAAGTATATTGATAATATTAAATGAATATTTCCAAAGTAATTGTTTCAAAAGATAATGGTCCATTTAACTCTGATTCTGACTCTGACTCTAACTGACTGAATCTAGCTCAGACTCTGACTCTAACTCTACCTCTGATTCTTACTCTGTCTCTGACTGACTGACTCTGACTCTTACTAACTGACACTGACTCTGATTGACCGAATCTAACTCAGACTCTGACTCTAACTCTGATTCTTACTCTGTCCCTGACTGACTGACTCTGACACTGACTCTTACTAACTGATACTGACTCTGACAATCTCATCATTATTATATACAATCACATCTTCATTATGATTCATTAGAAAGAACTTAAACTATATTAATAAGACTAATAGTATTTATACTTCTTTGTAAAAAGATTGAAAAAAGTGATTACTTGGAATATGTTTTAATATAACATATATATATACTTGTAGATATACCTTTTGTCAATGACGTAGACTGGCCTAGATGTCGCACGCCATTTATACACGTATATATAACTACTCAACGAATGGGCGAGGTCGTACACTTGGAGAGAACGTGGAATATTGCTTCGATACATGTCCTACTGATGTTCTTACACCGATATAATGCTTCAACCTCATGCTCACATGTTCTTCCAACAAAGTAAAATCGATATCAACGTGTTGTTTCCCCATATGTTTTCCCCTGTAAATGCATGCTCACAATCAGAATAAATGTAATCCTCTTTCAAGCAAGTGACATGATTAATTATTCTTATAAAAACAAACCGAACAATGTTAGATTCTATTTTCTATACACATCTATCTATTTTTATCTTTCTTTTCAAATAATAACGTTGAAATAAAACATTGATACATTTCATTATCTTCTTTTCACATTCTCAGTTACATCTGATAGTTTGTGTGTGTGTTTGCTAGCTTCTTTTTTCTTTCTTTTTATCTATCAGTTATCGACCAGTAACCTTTAATACTTTAGATATCTTCATTTTTAACGTATATGTTGAAACTATACTGCCAACCCTTCGTAATACTTTATTTCCGATATCCTACACTTTTTTTTTTTTTTAAGCAATAAAATAAGAGAGCGAGTAGTTCTGCCTAACGACAAAGTGGCTGCAGATTTTTTTTTCTCTTTTTTCTTTTTCTTTCTTTATCAAGCTAACTTTTAGTTCACTGATATCGGATTTTGACGCGATCTTTCGCCCGATATTTCATCCTACGTATAAAACCCCGTCGTTGTTGTATAAAGCGTCAAAGCTGCTCTTAGCTTTTATTTCCTTTTTTATTAAATAAAAAAAAAAATAAAAAAGAAAAATAACAATAGGGTAGGTAGAAGTTAGTAGAGAGTGATATTTCAAAGTTAACCCTATTGGGACCTATTCGCATAATCGTCGTATACGACATTTTTCAACGAAATTGGATAAACTTTTTATAGAATAAACAAAAAGTTTAACTAGACTATTTGAATATTTCCATACGAATTTAATAAACAATCTTTTAGTTATGGGGTAAGGAAGGGATGTTTATCGAATTGACAATGAAATGCAGTATTACTTTCGTCGAGTTAAAAGGAAGGAAGGAAGGAAGGAAGGAAGGAAGGAAGGAAAATAAATTGGCATTGCAAACACGTTAAGTTAAACGACGAAGGGTGAAATAGTACCTACCTGAGAACACCGATGTTGCTTCGGGTTGATGTGACGTCAACTACGGACAAACGTGTACGATATGGCGAACTAGGGCAGTGCGAGTGACGGCATGTCGTTGAAATTTGGTACAACATCCCGAACCTATTTCAAATCACTTACACAAATCACTAAAGGGGGATGACAATTCATTAGCGAATAGAATTAATAATATAATTGGCTATAATAGGGCTAGGGTATCTATTTCATAATGTTTGCAGTAATTAAAGATAATGTGGTCCCTCTTTAGAATAATATTCATTTATTAGTTCAAATGTTAATGTTTACTTTCGATCAATTAGCGTACCATTATTGTTACTCTATTCAAAATAATCATTTATTTCAATGTATAAATGAGTTTGAATCGATCCAACTTGTACAATTGTTTGTACACTCACCAATACACTTATTTATTGTATCAATATAAAATAATAATTTATTTAAAAATGGTAGTGTGTTCGAATCGATGTAATTGTCAAGGCGTTTGTATAAATGTCAATGACAAAAATAGGTGGTAGAAAGTTTGGGGTATGTTTTAGGGACAGGTTCATTAGACTTAATGATTGGACGTTTCATTAGTTTCCTAGTTGAGGGAAATCTATTGTTATGTTTAACATCGTTCATTAATAACATCAACTTATGTTGTCAGTGTCAAATCCCACTTGTTTCCAACTAACGTTTTAATCAATCTATCTATCCCCTACTTTATCTTTCTATCTTTCTCGATTAGGATAACCTAAAAATTGAGTCCAATACTTTCAACGTGTTATCTTCATTACCTCGAGTGAAATTGATCTCTCACTTCTCCCCTTTCCACCTTTATTCTGTCGGACGCATTTTTTTTCTCGACCCACTTTTCAATTAAAACGGGAACAACATAAAAAATGTGCTTTAGTTGTAGTACACTCTGTGATTGAAAGTAACCCTATTCTATCTTTTTAGAGTTATACAAAGTGTAACTAAATGTTAAGGTATATTTTATTGATCGTACGTAACAAACGACACGCGTGTACTTCATCAAAATTTTAAACATAGATAGCGTAATAGAACATAAAATGAATTTTGAACATAGAATGTACTAAGTTACAATCATAGTTTGTTACAAAGTTTGATTAAAAATTCGAAACTCTTTTTTTGTTTTGTTTTATAGCCCTTGGCAAAAAGACGAGAACAACGACGAAGAAGCTATCGGCCTCTTCATCATCATCATCATCATCATCATCGCCCTACGGGACTCTTGCAAAAGAAGAAAGGGCTGTCAAGTTGGTGAAAAAGGAGTGAACAATGTTCCAGGAAGAAAGTTCGTGGCATTTCCAGGATTCCGATTATGAGCTAACAAACGGGGTGGTGATTCCGTGCTATTCCAAGAGATAGACCCCTTTTTTCCAAATTATTCTTAAAAAAAAAATTAAAAAAAAGGGATACAAATTTGTGTACGTACGCATGTAGTTGTGAATCGGTGTTTAAAAAATTACGATCGGAAAATATCGGACGGAAGTACCTTGGATCCTGTCTACAGGGATTTACGGCCCATTTCCGGCCCGCCATATTGGCGGCATGGTCCTTTGGGCCAGTATATTATTTCTGCAGGGAGCTGGATTCGCCGGTGAGTTTTCTTTTTTTTTTTTTTCTAACAATTTGATCATCTTATTTAGGTTAGGTTAGAAAATAAATGTTAGATCATTTTGCGTGTGATATTTATCGCAACATTTTGATATTTCCGTGTAAACGTATGTCAAGGAAGGATGATTTAATTTACATCGTATAGATTTACGAGCTGACCCGATAGGTTTTTTTACCCAGTTTCCGTGTACAAGATAGATATATATATATATATTGAGAGAAATCAAAGCAAAAGAGAGAGAGAGATAGAGAAAGGTTTACCACGAACTATACATCAATCTACGTGTAGAACGTTCATTTAACTTACCAAGAACTTGATTTACAAAAACGATTTTCTAAATCCTACGAATCTCCAAACGTTTTCGACATACTAGATAAAATACATTGCATGTTATCGAAATAAATTAGAAAATACGATACCTTACTGTCTTTTAGGTTAACTTTTATTATTAATCATTCTAAAGATAATCTTGTAGACGCTAAAAAGACATTTTGTATTATTTTATTCCACAAATCTTGATATATTATTTAGAAATTCTTTAAATTTTCAATAGATGGTTGCTGTATTACAATTCAATTATTTCACGTTTTTTTTTTCCATTTTAATTGTGGTATTATTTTATAAGATGATTTTATGTCTTATAAAAAAGTAAGAAAATGATGAAATTATTGGATATTTTCTTATATACATCGATCCTCTTCTTATCTTTTTATAGTATAATTATTCAGATAATAATTAAACCGAGAAATAATCGGAATGAAGGTCGTTAATAAAGTACCACGTCATTTCAATTTATTCGATTATTTTTTATCGATTATTATACTAAGTAATAATAGAAAGAAATAAAGAAAAAATTATAAAATATTGTAGTTGTCATTTAATTTTGTTGTTTCGTTTCTTTTTCAAATACATTTGAAACATTTTCTATCGAAATTAATCCAATTACATTTATTTTTTTTTATTTTATTTTTTTTGTACTTTTTGTAGGATCGATAAAAAATACTAACCAACTAGTAGGCTCTAATAGAAGGACAAATGAAGTAGAAATAAATAGACATGTACTAACACACAGGACATTATCTATGTATTGTCCTGGATTGTAGTTGGAGACGATTGATTTCTAAGGTCGTAGAATCGTTAAACAACTATCGTAAACCCAGCAGACTATTCGATCGAAATACCTTATACAAAAGAGAGAGAGAGAGAGAGAGAGAGAGAGAGAGATGATACTCATTAATCCTGATACATACTTGTTTACTGTATATATGTAATACATTGTGCAACTGGGTGGATTTATATTTCCCTAACACGAGTTGCATTTACTTCATTGTTTGATATATCTCAATTTGTCTCTGATTACCTTTGAATATTATAGTCTTCTATTAGATTAATGTACTTAAGTAACACCTATTAGTTTAATCTTAATACAGGTAAAAACAGATCATTATACAATACAACATTTGTTTCTTGTTTTACTGATGCTACTGAATTTTATACAAGATGAACAAAAACAAATGGTTTTTGAAGTTATTTAGTGTTCTAGAAACAAGTATGTTATATTTACAGAAAAATGAAACTTGTTTAGTTAGCATTCAGATAATAAATGAATACAAAATAAACTTTCTTTCTAATTATACTGAATTTTATAGAAAATGAACAAAAACAAATGATCTTCTTGAGTATTTTAGAAACAAGAATGTTATAATTACAGAACAACACAAACTTTCTTTTAAACACTGTATAAAAGGGCTCTTGAAAAAAAAAAAGAAAGTTAACTTTGCAAACATTTCTTTCCTCTTTTGTTTTTTCTTTTATTTATAAAACCTAGTCCAGTTTGTTGCCTATTTTTTTGTTCCTCTTCTCTTTTTCTCTGTTTCTTTTTTAAGCAACCGAGTAGTAGTCAGAGAAAACGAACTTTTCCAATCTTTTTTTTTTTTGTTGCGGGTTCGTGCCCGGTGAAAAAGAAATGGTGAAAAAGAAATGGTGAAAAAGAAATACGAGTTGGAGTTAAAAAGCATTTCGATTAGTATTTGTACAAATGGAATTAGTAAAACGTTTCGGTAGTGTTTTACAAACGTAATTGCTTGTATCACATAGGAACGAATTACACGTTCAGATCTTTTACAGACAAACGTATATTGGAATCCCTTTGCGAACTTAGAGAGAAAGAAGAAAAAAAAATAATCATTTAAAATGATACGAATGACATTTACGTTCTGAAAAATGTTGCATTAATGTAGAAATGATTTGTTTTCATTTATTTATTTGTTTACAGGCTCGATGACGAGCGGTATTCCGGGAGGTCCGGAAAATATAACGGTGATGTTCCTAAACCCGACATCCGTCCGTGTTTCTTGGAGCACCAGCCAGGTTGAACAGGTTGAAAAGTACGATGTTACCTATAAACCGACGGACGCCAGGTGCGTTCCCATTATTTCAATATTTATTATATCTTTTATCAACAAAATCCAACTAACATATCCACCTAATTATTTTCTAAATCTTCCTAATCTCCTTTACAGCACGTGTTATACATTATTTTATTTAAAATGTCATTTGATCATATAAATTACTGATACCAAATTTCATACCAAATTTTGACATACTTTCAAAGTGTTTCTAATATCATTTACAGCATGTAACTGTATATTATTTTATTTAAATTCGTCTAAAAGTAATGTATATAATTAAATTACATATTTATCATTTGATAAAAGCATTGCCATATTTTAAATTAATTAAATGAATTTGTAATTTTTCCAAAATAACAAAAATATAACCTAATTATTTTGAAAGTGTTTCTAATACAATTTACAGCACGTAATTATATATTATTTTATTTATAAATTCATCTAAAAGTTATTTAACAAATTAATACAAAATTTCTATCATATTTTACTACAACAAAAGTGGATTTATACTATTTTCTATAATAAACACGGTTCATAGATTCATTTTTCATTTTCTCATTTACAGTTAAGCAATATTAAACGACTTTAGGCGCTTTCATTTTCTTTTTTTTTTTTGTATAATTTCAAACATGAAACGCGAGATTTACAAAGCTCAATTTTTCTTCCCTCTTCTTCGAGTAATCCCATTCTATCCCTATCCCAATCCTTTATCAGAACCTTCCTTTTCTCTCTCTCTATTTTATACTTTTTTTCGAAGCAATCGTTTAAAACTTTTCTTTTATTTTCTCCCATTTTTTTTTTTTCTTTATTTCAATTCCATCAACGGCCTAAAGCTTCTAATATTCTTTCTCTTTTGTTTCATTTCATCCTCACCCCCTTCGACGAATATTATAAAATTTAATTTTTCATTAATCTTCCGATAGCACGTAATTGTTATTTCACTTGATTGCAAATTAAAAAAGCATTATTTATAGGTTATGTTTGAAAATTCCTATTTCTCGGACAGCAGAACAGAGTGCCGTATTAATTTTCATTGAAATACGTTGCGTGATCTTTTCAATTATTTCAAACATCATTTCAAATTGATAATAACTTTGCGAACGTTATATAATAATATGATATCATGTGACCTTTGATAAAAATGGCTGATCATACATATGTACGGTTTTTTCTTTTTTTTTTTAAATCTATACATTTATTTTGTTTCATCAAATATTTATATGGCGAATAAAAAACGAAAAACAAGGAAAATTGTATAATTTGTATTTGTATTAATACATATATATAACTAGGGGTGCCCTGTCACGCGTTGCTGTGGCTCACAATCAGTCCGATACACACGTCTTTAAGTCAATTGCGATTATAAATTAAAATATAAACTATCCCCTATCTTTCAAGTTGGATAAAAGTGCACAGAGTGTGCAAAATTTTATTCAAATCGGTTCAGTAGTTTACGAGTCCATTGCGGACAAACTACCTGACACGTTATTTATATATATTAAGAAGATAAATATTTGCTTACTACATCATTTCAAATGAATTTGATTTAAATGATTTTATTAAATAAATATATTTATATATTAATTAAATGATGTACGTTGAAATAATTGATTGAAATTCAATTAGTTTAGTTGAAAAAATGAGTCAATGTAAAATATAAAATTGGAATGACAACGACAAGGCGTTAGTTACAGGGTGGTGGCGGTGGTCGCAGGAAATAGCGAAGCAGTAACCCTAAGTGGTCTAAGGGCTGACACGCAGTATCAACTAATAGTCACTGCCGTTAGAGCTGGCAGAAAGTATAAAAGTCGACCAATCGTCTTCCGCACGCTCGGTAAGTTATTATTATACCTTTCCTATTTTACCTTTTTTCTTTTGGGTTTCGTTTTTCTTCTTCCTTTTTGCTGTTACTGCTACTGCTGATGCATTCACCATCATCCCCCTTGTAACATTTTACGTGGAATATTTTACGCCTGATTATCGACCGACTTATACTACTTGTAATTCAACTCAATTCTTTCATAAATTATATAACGTAACTATCTTACAACTTGGAAGAAACGTTGCCAGTTTCAAAATGCCCCAAGAATAATGTTTCCACTTATACGTCAAAAAATGTCTACAGTTTTCATTTATTTTAACGTCATTTGGGATTAGGTAAATATTTTTAATAAATCATCATCCACACAGTATTAATTTTAACACTTATTATATCTGGATTTTGTTTTGCAACTGCAACACCCATTGCAATCACTTTCAAAATCTTGTAAGTTTGGTTGATGATAAGTCTGTTGATCATTTACACCTAAATTAAATCAAAAGTTAAGTTTTCTAACTGAAGACACATTTGTATCCGAATGTTTGTTTAGTTTGCATCAAGATTTTTGTTTCTACCAAATGCAGAATTTCATCAGAATTACTTTGTAACTTTGCTGAGTCCTTAGGAAATCTTATTTCAAGTGACACCTGACGTTAAAATACAGTACAACAGTTCTGGCAAAGTTTGAAATAGTTGGCAAAACAAATGTATAAACTATACAATAAAGCAATAAAGGTTGCAAGGAGAATATTAAAAATGTTTCAACTTTCAATCGGATGCCATTAAAGTTAACGTTTTATTCAGAATTCTTTGTTCTTCTCCTATTGGCCTTTGCTCTTTAGAAAAGAACATCTGTCACATACGTATTTCGTTGAATAATACATTTCTACTTCCCCCAGATATCGTTTACTTTCTGTATAACCATTAATTTTTTATTGATTTTATTCAATTGATGTATATACATAATTATGTTATTGACATATGCATAAATATTACAATTATATGACAAATACAATTGCAAATATGAAATATCACAAATCATAAATCAAAAATAAGCGATTACGCGCCATCTACAACCAAATTAGAAAAATTCAAATTAGGTTAGAATCAAAATAAGAAAACTAGCTGTAAATTGAAACTTGTTTTAAACACAGATACTTTTAATATAATCAAATAATCTTAACTCTACATATATATATATATATACATAATACTTTAGTGAACAATTTACAGTATTAAGAATGAAGGAGAAAAAACAAATAATGGCGGAGAGTTTGAACTACTTCAATCATTTTGTTACTTTTTGTTGTTGTTGTTGTATTTAACTGTAGATTAAATTGAGGATAATATTTATCTGCGGGAAGCTTTTTATTCATTAATTAATCGAAAAAAACCTTGATCGAAGATTTAATCAAGGTGAGGATTTTTACTGGATTTATCGACAGAACGCTTGATTGGACGGCCTTAATAGAACGTCCTCGCGATACATAATACGTTGCACATCAATTCCTCCAGGGATGGGAAGAGAATACTTGCTTTCGTAACCAATATTAAAAGCACCTACCTATACCTATCTACATGTACACACACACACACATATATATATATAAAGAGAGAGAGAGAGAGAGAAATATATTGTCAGAGAAAATCGATATTTCAACTGTCCCGCAGAGTGACCAAAATGCTCATATTTCAAAACACCCCATCATTTGTCTCTCCCAACAAAATTTTTCTTTTTTCTTTTTAAATTATATTCATATATTAGGGTTGAATCAAACGTTTTTGCTCTTACTTTATTATTCATTGTTTTTTTTTTTTTGAAAGTATTATCCATAACCATATGCGTTTTTGTGTGCGATAAACAAATTTGTGTAACTTATCAATTTTATTTGATTAAATTATTCGACAATTTTCTATAAAACGGTTATAGATACCAATAGAAGAAGGTTATCCAAGCAAGTAAATCACACACAAACACTATACTAATTCGTATAACAAGTGTGATATATTCCACGATGATGGTAGTAGTAGGGTGTATATGCACTTTAAATGAACATATGTTTTATATGTTACCACATGTTAACACTATTTTATAAAAAATGAACACACCGTATGATGTTCTCTAACATAATAGGTTTTACATAGTAGACTATAACGTGTAAATATATACACAGTGTCCTATTTCAAATATTAGATTATTCAATTTTGATTTCTAAAAAGAAACACGTTCAATATTGATATTTTCTTAAACGTTCAGAAAAATCACAAATCCTCAAAAAAAAAAAAAGAAACAGATTCAAATATCACATATTTAATGAGGAAAAAAATTATTTAGGTTCTGTAAATATTCAACAGATGGCTCTGTATTACCATTCAATTATTTCACGTTTTTTTTCAGGTTTCCATATGACACAACTAGCCTTGTTTTTTTTTATATACTTAAATATAAATTAAAAAAATTATATATAAAAAAAAAATACTAAAGTCACATTGTAGTCCTGAATTTTTCATGGAAAATATTTTATTTAAAAAAGAAAAACAAAGTTGACCAATAGATCTAAGAAAAAAAAAAGAAAATACTAAAGTAACATAGTACATAGTCCTGAATTTTTCAAATAATACTTTCGATGCTATTTACGTTGCAAGAGCTGATGAATCACCCTGTATTTATAATATTTATACAATTCATAATTGATTTTATAATAAAGGACACTGTTTATATTATCCAACGAATATGATACTAAGATATATTATGCATTTGTTGCCTTAGAACCTCCGAGAACGTTTCCTCAGCAGGATGCAGCAGTAACAAATGGACCACTTCCACCATCTCCGCCGGCTTCTCAACCTCAACCTTACATACAAGTATGAAACATGGTTTTAGCAGGGGGTTGGTTTTGTTCAGTGGGAAAAGAGAGATAAGATATTAGGATAAATCAAAAGTTTCATGCATTTGAAATAGTACAATTTTCTTCATATACGAGGAGTATGAATATTTCAAATTATCAAATGTATATAAAACGAAGCTGTTAAAGAAGAAGCTTTTTTTCTTTTTTCGTATATTTCAGATACGAGGGGTAGAAGTTGGTATAGTTATACTGGTGTTGATTGTATGGGCTGGTGCTATAGCACTGTTCTTCAATCGTTGGGGTAAAATTCGCATGTTGTTGCCGTATCAACCGGATTACAAGGAACAATTGAAAGTTCCTGGTACCGGAGTTTGTACGACGACCAATACAGCGTATCCTCAACATTCCAGTCAACACACCTGTTCCCAGGTAACGCATTTTACTATCTTTTATTTTATCCAATTTATTTATTTTATATTCCTCTTTTATTTCTCTCTCAAATAATACAAATAATATTTTCGATCCTGGAAAGTTCTGTTCTGTTCGATAATATCATCCCCATTTTGTCTGTTCAAATGACTGGTTTTTTTTTTGTTTTCTTTTACAATGATATTTGATTCAGTGAAATTCGTTACAATTTTGATTTATTTCAATTGACAAAACGAACAGAATTTTCCTGATATATTTTAATATATATATGAAATTTAGTAAACAATTGTTTTACAATTATAATTATAAAAAGTTACCTAAACCATAAGTTCAAATATTTTGTTATTTTTTTGTTATTTTAAAATGATAACACCAAACTAATTCAATATAAGATAAATTGTTATTGACGAGTATACACGTCAGATTAATATTCCTAATGATCGATTCATTCATTTGTTCGTTGAATAAAGTAGATGATTAAAATTTAACGAATGAAATTATTTATCGATAGTAAACGTAAATGACGCTGCAATATTGAATCATTGTCAGATATATTAACGCAATTTACGATTGCAAATAATATTTGTGAATATAATTACATGCATAAAATTTCTAACGATGAAATAATAATAATAATCATCATCATCAAACAAGTAATAACATTTTCTTTCTTCTACATTTCAATATTGATCGATAAATTATTATTATTATTATAATTATCATTTTTCCATTAAGTTATGTTCAATTTCGAAACAACGTCATTGTCGTATTACACTCTCGGACGTGTAATTAAACGATGCAAAAAAAAACAAAAAAAAAAAGAAATTCTTCAAAGAATAGAAAGCTGCTCGTTTGGATTAAAGGGAAGGGGGGGGGAGGTTTCTACCCCGTTCTGGGGGTGGGTGTGGAAAATAATTCCATTGTTGAAAAATGTCATGGTTTTTCTTTCTTTCTCTTTCTCTCTCTTTCTCGGTAATTTGAACAAACGTTTTATACAATTTTTCCTTTTTTGTTTACTTTCTTTTTTTTTTTGTTTGTTCATTTAATTCAATACGAAATTATCGATAAAAATTGAGCGTGAAAAAAAATGACATGGAATCCTCGGTAATTGTGTTCACGTATTTTAATTAAATGCAATTGTTTTTAACTGAAATGATAGATAAAAAAAAAAAATAAAATAAATATGAATGCAAATGATGCAATAATTGTTTTAAATCTTGTCACATGAATAATTCTATTTAACGAACAAAACCACTAATTTTTTTTTTTATTAGAATTTGTTTAAATATTAGAGTGAACCAAAATTTCGTGCAATTTTACCAAAAAAAAGAAAAAAGCAGTTCACATTTCAAAGTACAGTTTCAACGCAATAAAACTCTACGAACTTTTGGTTCAGTCAAATAATAATATGAATCGTACAATTAATAAACTATTGCGTAGAAAACATTTTAGTTGTATTTATTAATTAATTAAAAGGTTAAAAAATATGTGAGTTTAAATACGGTGATTAGATTCGTCGTCAATAGATCGGGAAAAGATATTCGATTAAATTCAAATGGACACCCTTGGAGATGAGTTTATTCGTTTATTAGAAGAAAAATGAGATTTGGTGATACTCAAACTAAATACCCCAGGACCGTAATCAATGATAACCCGGTTTTCTTATTCTGATAGCGAATCATAATGAATTATTCAGCGACCTCAATTGCACAATACTCAGAAACCTTATAAAACTTTGAAGAGACTGTCCAACTCGGTCGGGGGAAAAACAGTAAAAATAGATGACAAATAGATCGCCTTGATAGAAACATATTAGATTGATTACAAAAAGATATCGTTAACAATTATCCTTTGACAATTTCTTGAAAAAAAAAAAAAAAGAAAAAAAAACCAATAACTTAATTTCAATGGAAAATACATTTATTACTCTTTCCATTTTTATAATTTGATACATCATAATTATTGAGTTCATTTATTAACACCTAACCTAACGTAATAATAAAAATATGTAATATACATAACTAATATAATTGTCATCGTCATTTATGACTTCTTGACAACATAATTGCTAATTTGTATAATCACATTTTCTTAAACTTCCTTATCCCTAGCAGCAAAAAGTTGAACCCAGTGTTTGTTTGAACGGACAGAACTTTTTGGCAGACCTAACCTAACTTAATAATTAAATAAAATATTACAATGTATACAAAATTACAAATATGTTGATTTTGAATGACTCTGCTTCAAGTTCCGTCAAAACAAACCATTCGTAAATTGAAATAATACTAAAAAAGTATTAATTTAAATTCTAAAAGAATTGATGATTAAGAAAATTTGTTGCTGAGCTAAATTTCGGCTTAGAAATATTGTTTCTTTTTATTTAATATTATTCTACCTCTTATCGCATATATATTTCAGCGAGATAATCACGAATGAGTATCGCTTGAGGCAGTAAATAATAATTTATCCCATTAATTATCGAGAACTTAACGTCGAAGCAGCTTTTGCATGTGCTTCCAAGTTAGAATTATAGTTGAAAAGGGGACATTTTAATACTTACAGAAGATACATATGTATATCTATACCTTTTATAAATGAAGGTTCAATTTATATATTCTCTTAAACGTAACCCACAAAAGCGATACAAGCTTTATCTCCTTAATTATATTTCCATAAATTTGCATATATTTTTCTTCTCTCCTTACTTCTTCTCCCCACTCCTTCATCCCAACCCCCCACCACCATCTTCTTATTCCTCCCCACCACCACTATTCTCTCCTTCATGCATATCCCTATCGAGAAAGTGAATTTATAGAGAAAATATAAAATAGAAATATAAAAGTTACGTTAGTGTGAAAGAGTTTATAAAATTTTTGTACGTTTCTACTATTGCAATTTCTTTTTGAAACTTGAAAAAAGAATGTGTCGCTTTCGATTTTGCGTTAGGGACAACATGAATCATGCGTATCACACCTATATATATATATATATATATATATATATTTATATGTATTTTTTTTAAATTCCTCCCAACAAAACAAATCGAATCCTAAAAACAGGTTTTTTCAATTATGTTTTTCTTTTTTTCCTTCCTTCTTTCTCTGTTCGAGTAACAAAAAGAAAAAGAAAAAAAGAAATAGACAAAGATAATATGGCGTGAAATTAATTTAACGAGATGAAATAATGAAAATAATTAGCATTAATAGAATCTAATCTCTGTCTGTTTCCTCTCGCCTTCGAAATCGAACTTCTTCTTCTTCTTCTTCTTCTTCTTTTGGATACGACATATCAATATCGTTCGACCCCTTCTTCTTCTTCTTCTTCTTCTTCGATGTTTCACGCGCCATGCAATCTACAATTTTCAACGGACTATTTTTTTTTTTCGACGTACACGCATCCACACACACATATATATATATATATACACTTATACTTACTCAATTATACTTATTTTCATATAAAAATTTACTATATATACGTACATTACACGAACATAACCTTTAACATAATTGAACTTACACACAAAACATACACACATATTATATTTTATATGCAAATTTGCTACGTATATTACACATACATAACCTATAACATAATTGGACTTGCACACTTCCAACATACATAAAACATTACGTAACACTATGTAACGTAACGCAACGCAACGCAACGCAACGTAACGCGAAACGATCAAGATAATGACAACGTTGTCGGACATGATGATGCAGTGCGGGGGTGGAAGCTGCTGCGTCTTGGAACAGTGCTTTCAGTATCCTAGAAGAACAAGAGAACCTCGGGACTGTGGATGCCAATTTGCTCTTCTACATAGAGCGGATATCTCTGCTTGACCATCGGTACTTGTAATAACAAAACTAAGAACAAAAATAAACAAAAAAAAAAAAATAAGAACAATTATATACCAAAAGAATATCAATATCTTTCGTTATCTTTTTGTCCTTTTTTTTTTTATTTCATTTTTCTTCAACCTATTATTATTATTATTATTATTATTATTATTATTATTAATATTGGTAGGATTCAATTTGCAAAAAAGCACAAAATATTTTTTTTTGCTTCTTTTCTTTTGATTAAGTTTTTGTTGTTGTTGTTGTTGTTGTTAATTATTTATCTATTTGTCTCTGTGTGTTATAAATCATCGTTCGTGTGTTTTTCACTCGTTTTTTGTGCAATTTTATTTTTTTTTTCCTAACCTAAAAGTTCGTGTTACCTTTCTCGTTTCATTTCTTTTTTTGTTTTCTCCCCTTTTTCTTTATTTCTTTCTTTATTTCTTTTGACGTGTCAGCAAACACCTCGATTGCTTCTACTTTCTCACGAAAATATGAGAAAGTGCCTACTAATTGTCTCCGCCCTTTCTTTTTTTTTTTCTTTTTTTTTCTTTTCTTTTTTGTTTGCCACTTGCCTATTTTCTCATTCTCTTTTCTCATTTTTTGTTTTTTTTGTTCCTAAACTTTCTTCCATTGACTTGCCAATTAATAATCAGTATTAAACGACTCGTGGTTGTTAAGAAAAATAAAAAGTAAAATAAGAAAAATAATAATAAAAAAAAAAACAAAAAAAAGGAAATTAATAATAGGATGAGAAAGAAAAATCTTAGAGATAAATTAAAAGGCATGTTTTTCTTTTGACGCTACGCGTGTTTCCTTTTTCATTTTCTTTTTCTTTTTCTTTTTGTTTTACTCTTCGTTTCATTTAATTAACTATTTTTTTTTTTTTTAACGTTACGTAAAAAGAACGATCGATATTTCATTTAATCCTTCGCAAAGCTCGTACATTTTTTTCTGTCTTTTTTTTTTTCTTTTCTTTCCATTAAATTTTCCATTTTTCTTTTGTCCATACTATTGTATTTTTATATACCAAGTTTTATTAATAATAATAATAATAATAATAATAATAATAATAATAATAATAAATCTTCACGAAGATCAATACTTTCCTTTGATTATTATTTTTCTTTACAGTTTGATTTTTTTCATTATAATTGTTTTTTTTTTTTTTATTTACAATTAAATAACAAAGTTAAAATTAAAAAATTCACTGTGTTTCAATTTTTAATTTAAATATTTGGTCGCGAATTTGCACAAAAGGGAAATGTCATATAATCAACATAAAATACAATATAAAAAATTAAAATTTCTTTATCAAAATTATCAAACTCATTAGCAAAATTTGAGATTTGATTTTGTGAATGCAATATACACACACATATATATATATATGTCTGCCATTGAAATGATGGGAACGATGCCAAAAAAGTTTAGAAAATAATTCGTAATACAAGTTGGTGAATAAATTTACATGATAAAATCGTCCGATAAGACTGTGGTGATCACCCCGCGTGCTCGTTATCGTTAACATTTGAATATAATTATTTATGTATTATATTGTTTATATCATCTATATATATATATATAATAAACCAAAGAGAAGAGAAAATATACACACACACAAGCGCGCGAGTGAGAGCATCATATACACACAAAAAGCAATCTTTGTCCGTTTGAATTTTCGCTTATGCTGATAACACCGGCTTATTTTTTAATGACGTCACGCTAAAATTCATCAACGATAGACGTTGTGGATTGCACATTGCTAATTTTAGATCATCGCACAAGGTGAATTATTATATCAGAAACAACCCCTTTACCACCCCGTATGTAGGAATACTCGGGGGTATTTGAATATATAAATACTTTGATGATGTCACGCTTCTAAGCACACACACACACACACACACCTACATATGCATATTATATTTATGTATCTGTAAAGACACGCAGAGAAACAAAAAATTGCACCAACAAATTTGTGTGTTGCGCCGTGATTCCCCCACTCCCGTCTTCTTCCCCTTCCCCTTGTCCTCTTAATCGTTCAAATTTTTATCCAATCAACGAACGAAACGTTGCAGCTTTTTTTTATACATGTTTTTCTATTCCAAGAACCACCAGTTTTCCAATCAAATACAAAATGTCATTTTGTTAGACCAAAAATCCCCTTAATGAATAAATAATTAAAAAAAATATAAGCATGACAAACATGAAAACGTTTTGTTCGTTCTATTTGAATTGAATAAATACAAAATCTAATCTAATTGAATTAATTGTAATGTAATGAAATGAACATTTGCAGCATCAGCACTGGTCGAGCCATCATGTGGACTCCTTGGACAGTGGCAGTGGTTTAGGTTGGCCAAGACCCACAAGACCACGTGTCAATAGTGCCATTGATGTCGCTGGCTTCCTATCACAGGTTTGTAATCCCATTTAAAATGATTCAATCTTAACTTATCCTCTTCTATTGACAATAAATCCGGATTTAAACGAGCTTCAAACCATTTCCAACTTTAATCTAACCCATTAGATCATTAATACTAATTTATTCAACTTTTTGTTATTTCGTGTGATTATTTTTCATTTTTTTTTTATTGCTCACTTAAGGATTTATTATTCAGAGATTATCCAAATCCTCTAGGTTCTTGGTTAGCTTTCAATAGATGGCACTGTATTACAATTCAATTATTTCACGTTTTTTTTTTTCAGGTTTCCATATGACACAACTAACCTTGCTTTTTATATTATTTTCGTGTATTATTATTTTATGTGTTTCATTTTAATTTTGGGATTATTTTGCACGTTATAATTTACTATAAAATTAGGTGCCTCCTGGGCTACGAGTTATTGTGGTTTTGTTATAATACTTTGATTCAATATAATACTAAACTATTCGCTTATAATTTCCGAGAGTTGAAACAAAGTACAAAACAACATCAAATGTTTCATGTTGTATTTTATCGATCTGTATTTCAGTATTGTATATTGCATGAATTATTTAGAAAATTGTAAATTAAAACAATTATTAATTTTAATTGAATCAAGCGATAATAACCGGTGTCCAAAAGGGGAAACACGTGATTTTTTCGAAATAAAAAAAGAAAAGATCGATAAAGTAAATTGTGTGTTGTTGTTTATTTTATTTGTTTGTTCTTTCTTTTACCCCTCTTAATTTTTATCTTGTTTTTTATCTTGATGATTATACGAAAAGATTACGATCTAAAGTTTCCCATCGGATAACGTTAAATGGATTATTCGATCTTATCAAAGGTTTAAGGGAAGAATTTTTCGATAAACTTCCATAAAAGTGTATTTGCAAAGAGACAACTAACAGTGTGTTTCTAATGGGACAGTTATTTAAATAAATGATAGATACGAAGGAGACCGCGTAGAAGGAATACCTCAAAAGTCGAACGTCAAAGTTCAAGGTAACTCACCCACTATTGAAGTAAAGTTCCTCCTCTTCGTCACAGTGTGATCGATACTTTGCCGGTTTAACTTGTTTTACAAACAAAACAAAAAAAATTAAATAAAAAACAAGTACAAACAACAAAGCAAAGAAAAGCAAAGCAAGGTTGACTTATTAACTTACTTTCGAGGTCATTCCAAATTTCTTTAAAATATTTAATAGAAAGAAAAAAGAAAAAGATTAATATTGGGTTCCTTTTATTTTGTTTTTGTGTTTTATTATCTAAAGGAATTCCTACGACGACATGGGTCCACGTCAAAATTATGTCGAAAGGTTCGCAGTGCCGATAATTTGCCATTGGCTTCGGTCAATCGGCAAACTCATCAACGAAAAAGTTCCAGAAGCGAGGGAAACGAAGCTGATCGCGAATCTTTCTTGAAACCAAATCAAGAGGATCAAGAAAGATATGAAATTGCTAGTCCAAAAAGACAAGGTAGTCCTGAAAGTGGTTCAAAGGATTTAACCGAGACATCCTTGTTGGACTCCAATTATCCACAATCGTCTTCGAGGTAAATACATTTCTCTACATTTATCAAATCAACCTAAAATTAGGACACAAACTCATAAATGAAGATACTCAACTTGTTACATGTTTTACAAACGATTTACAGTGAATCATATTTTTTGATACCGTTTATCAGCAACAATAAAACCACTCGAAACTGTTAAAACCTAATAAATAATAAATATATTTACAGGGACTCGCCAGTACCACCTACAACATCGTTGGTAGCAAAACGATTCAGTGGGTGGCGAGTAGCAAGTAGTCACGATTACGTTAAATGTCCCATTCAACAACCAGCTTCTATGGACGAACGGTAAGAACAATCCCAAAATAATAATACTATCACATCCATCAATGATTAGAAAAACAAAAGTCAAGATATATCAAAGCTTTTTTTATCTAGCAACAAAATTGTAATAAAAAAACACCAAAAGAAAAATAGGAAATACGAGTGAAGAGGGTGTCCAATCAATATTTTGTTTAAATAATCAATAAATTTCCATGGGGAAAACAAAAATCTTCCCAAAATCATATTTTATTTTGATTTCAATGCAAAGTCACAATCACAAAGCAGATCAATATTTGTTTGAAGTATACTTTGTGATGAGATTATTGCAACTACTTGAAAAATCGATTGAAAAGAGTTATATACTACAGGACACCGTATATATATTGAAAGAAAGAAGAAAGGAAAAAAAGAAAATAAATATAAATTGCAGGTGTTATAGAAGATCGTACGAGCCAGATAGTGGTTTTATGTCTCGACATCATCATCATCGGCATCACCATCATCATCGTTTAGATGGTGAACATTATTCAAAGAGTTACGATTATTCAAAACGTACACCGGAATCTAGCATAGACGTTAAACACTTTGGATTACCGATTTTGAGCGTGAGCGAACCAAGCCCACCAGATGAGGATGGTAGGGTCGACGATTATTTGTAGAATTTGCTTGCCGAGGATTTCCTTAAGGAACTCCTCGTATGATACAAATAATTACCATATCCCTTTATATTTTTCATCTATTTGATCTATCTCTATCTCTATCTCTATAATATCTTCCTTTCTCCGTGTATTTTTCCTATATACATATACATATATATATATATCTACCATAAGTGAGCAACCTGTTGTTAAAACAAACATCCGCATTAAACCACGCGAATAGAATTATCGATTCAAACTGATTCGCATTATCTATGATATTAATAAATCCATGCAATGTTTCATTTCATTCGAATTAGAACAATGCTAAATCCATGGATGCAATGTTTCATTTACAATCAAAT
>NW_015149074.1:361525-386861 GCF_001465965.1 Polistes dominula | reverse complement strand
ATGTTTCATTTCATTCGAATTAGAACAATGCTAAATCCATGGATGCAATGTTTCATTTACAATCAAATTAATATTATAAATTATCAATATTGAAAAGAATTTAATTGGAATTAGAACAATGGTCAATTTCATCTATGTAATGTTGCATTTCATGCAATACATTTTTACAATCAAAATAATATTATTAATTATCAATATTAAAAATAATTTCATTTCAATCAGAACAATGTTTCATTTTATGCAATAAGATTTGAATTTAAATCAGAATAATGATAAATACATCCATGCAATGTTACATTTCACGTTCAGTAGGTTTTCACAATGAAAATATAATAAATAATCAATATTTAAAGTAATTACATTTGATTATCGTATATTGGATGAATAATTGAAAAAAAAATATTATTTATCATATTGCGGATTAATAATCAGGTTGCTCAATAAACTCTCGTAACTTGTATCTACATATTATAATATATTTCTCTTGATTTATTCATTAATCCGAAGCACAATCAACTTAACGTTATTTAAGATTGAAAATGAATTATTGAATATACGTACAACAATTATTCTATGTACGGTATAAACAATTGATTTTCAATTAAAAAAATATCATTGTTAACGTTAAGTCGATTTATTTCTTCAATTAAAAAACATTCGCGTATGATTAGGAGAAAATATTCGAGTGATAAATTTTTTGCAAAGGTGTTTTTGTTTTCATCGTGGACAAATCAAATTTGAAATAGACAAAAGTAATATGTTAATAGTAATTTATTTTGGTGTCCACGAGGGAAAAGAAAACACTCATAGTTCCATTTTTTTTTCTCGATAAGCAAACAAAATAAAAATAAAAATAGAATCGCACGACACAACGAGGACGAGCGTTCAAATCCCGTCGCTTTTATTTAACAAACAAACAAACAAACAAACAAACAAACAAAAGAAAAGAAAAAATACGCAATTTATTCTTCGATAAAGAAAAAAAAATATAAAAAAATAAGGAAACAGAGAATGCAGTTATTTGTGAGAGATAAAAATGAAAAAAAAGGGACCATGATCGGTCGAATCATAAACGTTACACGCATATTTACATGTAAACGTATATTTCCATACTACGTTGAACTATCGAGTGAATCTCATTGACAAAAATGAATAAATGAAAAGTATACAAGTAAAAGAAAAAAAGACAACAAATTGTAGAAAAAATGAAGAAACATAGAAAAACAAAAAAAAGAAAACTATTAATTTATTTGATAATTAATTGAATTTGTTTTTATTAGCATCAAAGAAGTAGAAGGAGGAGATTAACAAAACATTTCTTTTAATCAACTTATGAAAATTTATAATCTGGGATAAATTTATAATCTATTTTGTTCTCTTTTTCTATTACTTTCTCAAATAAAATTAGTATAAACTTTAAGTTGAAAAGTAAACTCTCAAATAAATAATAATAATAATAATAATAATAATAATATCAAAAGCATCGATTAGAATAATAAATTCAAAGTTGGTCACTCGATTATTTGATAATATGCGTGTAATATGCGTGTAATATACGGTAAAATACTTTCTACACTTGTGTGTGTTGTGTACATATGAAGAAATACGAGGGAGGGTGGAAGGGAGGGAGGGAGGGAGGGATCGTTGCAAAATAACGAGAAACGTGTGCTAAAAGTTTCGTCGCTACTTTGTCCTTGAATTTCTCGATTGATAATCGATCACGTCACAACTTATCAGAATTTGTTATTACGTTGGTACGACGTTAGGATAACTATCGAACGTTATGGTGTATGTGTATGTATATGTGTATATGTTTGTATGCGAGGATGCTTGATTGAATGTGAGTGCGCATATATATACATAAATTGTTAATATTAACAATAATATCTTGTGTATATACATATGGGCATGAATATGCTTCAATTTATTTGTTTATTGCATTTTATCATTTTTCCACGCAACAACATTGTTTGACATGTGTCATGATAGTCAAAACTCAATGAAAGGGGGAAAAAAAAAATAAAACTAGGATAGTACAATTGATTTCCTTTTTTTAGCATACACAACAAAGTAAGCTGCCTTGGCACAATTTACAATACGCGTTTGTTGTGTGATCATTAACATACAATATATATATATAAAGTGTTATATTACAAAACGTAAATTGATCAAATTTTGTAGAAATTTTTCTCAACGAAAGATTGAAAAAAAAAAAGAAAAAGAAATGGAGAAAGTAAACAAAAAACAAATATGTAATTACTTAAATCACTTGCGTATCGATTTCTTTATATAAAAAAAAAAAAATACAAACAAACAAACAAAGCATTTTCGCGTAAGTGTGTTTAATCGTTTAAACGAGTCAATTACGTCCATATCCTTTGTATAGAATCGTAGAATTTAGAATTAGTTATATAGTTAATCAATTTCTGTATAATATCGTTAAATATACATATGGTAGTATAATATATATATATATATATATATATACATGTACATTAGTAAAAATGAAATTGAAATAAGTAAAATGGTCCTATATAATTATAACTTTCTCCAAAGCTTTATATCTCATGAAAAGATTATGAAAAGTTTCTTCAAAATTAGTCAAATTTGTAATTTTATTTCAAAATCATTCTATAAATCTGAATATTAATTTTACAAAATACGTGATTATATATACTATTAAATATCGTGGGGACCAATGAAGAAAAACGGTTGAGAAACGTCCATTAATAAAACATCGATATTTTCATTGTAATTTAAAAAAGAAGAAAGAAGAAGAAAGAAGAAAAACACACAACAAACGAAAGCTAAATAATTATAATATTAAAATTATTTTTAAATTGAACAATTAATTAGGTCCCCTTTTTTAAAGGATCTTTTTCAACATAACAATTGTAATATAATAATAATAATAATAATAATTATAATAATAATAATAATAATTAAAGTTTCTAAAGATTTTCTTTAATCTAATTGATTGATTTAAAAAAAAAAGAAAAAATAAAGTCAGTTATTTTGTGATTTATATTCTGACATGTTTTCGTTGTTGTTGCTGCACTAGCTAGTATATATAATAATAATAATAATAATAATAATAATAATATCGTATATAATATTATATTTCACGTATATTGTATTTCACGTGTCCTCCTCTTGTTCAATGCATACGACGACATTGCATAGCATTTATAAAGTTAAATCGATAGTGTAACCTTAACTCGAATTACCGAGAGACTTCTCGTACACGTTGTTCTCGTTATTTCGCTCATTGATCCATCATAAAATAGATTAGATCGATAGATAGATAGATGGATAGATGGATAGTTAGATAAATAGATTTTAAAATAACTCGAACGTTCTTTTGAACCATCGGTGTAATATTGAATAATAATTGTTCAACGACCAAATTAGAATATTTTTCTTCTAATATATTCATCCTTTGATCTATTTTATCTTCTCCTATAATAAAACACACAGTTACCTCATCAAAACTTCCTTTTAATAATTATACAGGATAATTCGTTAATATTTCACGCAATTAAATATCGTATTGTAAAAGAAGTTGAGAATCACTGACAACTTCGTTCGTTCATTCATTCATTCATTCATATCATATGCAATTTTCGATAATCGATATCATTGATCGTATTTCCAGCTGATCGGAAGGTTACGTTGAGATTCATTGATAACTTCATTCATTAAATTTCATTTAAAAAGTAAACTTCATTTATTTTCCCCCCTCCACGTCGTAAGATCTTCGATAATCGATATTGATCGATGATGAGGGGTTATGTTCGATTCGCGCCTAAAAGTAACTCGTTTGAAATGAAAAACATCAAGTAGATAATTTTGATGTAACTTTTGACGAATCATCCTGTATATATATATATATAATATATATAATATATATAATAAATATATAAGTATAAGTATGTAAACGAAATGTATGTAAACACCCAGAACCAGCGGTACGTTTACCGCCTTATTGTTAGATGTAATTTTAAAAAGAGCGCTTACCTGCTATAATAATTGTTTATTAATAATACATTTAACCCTTTTGTTACAAAAATAAAATAAATACATTTTTATTTCAATTTTTATCCTACACACGTATCCTACGCACGATGTATGATTATGACCCACCCTTTATATGAGTCGTTAGTAACAAAAGGGTTAAACCTAAATTGTATAATTGTGTGTACGTATGTACATATCTCTGCAGAGTGTATGTATGTATGTGTTTGTATGTATGCTGCGTATGTATGTGAGTTCAACGATAATGCAACGATATTGAACGAAGGGGTTTTTTTTTTTGTTTAATATTATTTATAATATATTTTTCATTGATAAATATATATATATATATATATCAATAAGTTGTTGAAAAAAAAACCTATCATCAAAAATCAAAAATATTAATTGTTATTTCATTTTCTTATTTATTATATGGACGGGTATGCGAATATGCATGTAATATATATATATATATATATATGTCAATAGAGATGATTTTTGTGCAACGAAATTATAGTCATTTACATGAAGATAAAGATGATCAATAAGTTGTTTCATGAAAGATATTATGCATTTGTGTGCATTATCTTATAAAGTTTGTTACAAACAAGCAGTATGAAAAGTATTCCTCTTCAATGCAAATATGTATATTTACCGACCATCGGGATTAGGATCGTTAAAAAGACAAGAAAAGAAGATAATGAGAAAATAGAATTATAGCTTTAAGCAACGAGACCAAAATAAGTGTAACGATGAATTCTTATTCTCTTATATGGAAAGGCAATCCTTAAAGACAGTTGATTTAAGAGCGATTTTACAAAAAGATAAACCACAAACAAGAGAAAATAAATAATAATAATAGTAATAATAATAATAATACCTAATTTTATATTATTTTTTGTCTCTCCTGTATATAAATATATAAGTGTCACTAATTTAGAATTATTATAACAACAATATTGAACTATAAAATATATCGATGCTATATCAAACAGTCAATTCAAACAATTGTTCAATTATTCATTATTACAATTATTTATGAATTTGTCCATTTATGTAAAAACGGTAAGTATGATCACTGCATAAATATGAAGAATGAAATGAAATAAAATGAAATGATTGGGACCATCAGTAGTTTGTTTTTTTTTTTCATATTTTTTTTTTTTTTGTTTCGTTTAGAACATTAAATATACATTTTAATTAGTAAATTATTGATGATCTTTATAATATATAGATTATTGTTAGAAATTACATTAATTAAATGTAGACTCTAATCGAAATTCTCTCACATGAGTTAATTGTTTAGTTTGTACCGGTTCATGATTTTGTACATACATTGAATTAACACGTTTTATCTCAAAACGTGTCACTTGTAATACATAACAACCGACAATGCCTAATTTATTTGATCTTATTTCGCATACCATTATTTGTAAAGTATCATATAAATTTGGACAAAATGTATCTTCTTATCTCGTTAGGTTTATATTTAATATAATTTATACTTTTTTTTCATTATTAATTAGTATAATATTGCATTAGAACATTTCTGATTGGATTTCTTTGACAATTTTTTTCTATCTGATAAGAAATACATAATACGCGTGCAAATTTACATAATACAGAGATCAAATATGTAAAAACGAGTATTGCTGTTAGTATAGATAAACAAGATCGTATTACACATAAATATTTACAAAACTGCATAATTTGCAGTTTTACAAAATTACAACTCATCCTTTTTTTTTCTTTGTCAAGTATATTGCTATCGATACAAGTTAACTAGATTTCTCTATAGAAAATACAGAAATATAAATCCTACGTCTTGAAATATATCAAAAGCAAAATCTATTCTAATTATATCAATCATTTAAATATAGGAAATGATTACTTAAAAAAAAAAAGGCAAGATATATTATTAAAAGCTAATAAAAAGTATATTTAAATGAAGCTAAAGTATAGATAATAACACATCGATATAACGTTTCTTTAACCCTTTCATTCAAACTACCACCAGTATCCTTGTAAAGGACAGTAACATTAGTAGTGATTATCCTAATTGCGTATCTTGATTAACAATGGATTGTAATTCTGTAGAAATTAGTTATTGAGTATATCTGTTAATTTCATAAATGTATGTACCGTACAGTGAACTATGATCACGATTAACGTTACACACGATCATCCGTGTCAGAAAGAAAAGGTTAATAACGTCGATATTTCAATGAATACCTACTAAACGAATATTTACAAATTCCTTCATATACACAGTATAAATATATTGAGAATAAAAAACAAAAAAAAAGAATTTTGTTTATAATTCAGCCCACTATTCAAGCTTATAAGATACCTTAATTACTTCATTTATGGACAAGAAGTTGGTGTTCAATGTTTACCTAATTATATCATTTAAACGCATTTTATTCTTCGTGTACTTTTAAAATTGCACATATAAATCATGTTTCATTTTATACAATACATTTCTTCACAGCCTTCTTACGAAAGTTTAATGTGAGAGATAATTTGATACTGCACTTCTTGTACATATTCAGTTTATATCGATCAAAGTTTGTTAAGACTAAAGTCTAAAAAGATCTACACATGAAAAATAGTTCTATTTACACTATTCATGTGTTTATATATATATTCATATATACTTATCTTTCCAACCTTATTAGTATATATAAATATATGTGTATATATTTATATCTTACATTGTATATAGTGCTTGCAAAATTTTATATACATTAATAGAATGTACATAGCTACAATCAAAGACTGTTATCTATGTTATCTATGCATTGTGTTGTCCAAATGTTGCTCTGTTTTTTTTTTTTTTTTATTATATATGATTTATATGTGCAACTTTCATCGATTGCTATATATCTTGTTTGTCATCTTCTTCATTAGCTGCATGATTATAATCGTTACTAACATTGCACGACGACAAATTCAAATTAGTATCATCAAATTTATTATCCGAAAAATTATCAATGATAGACTTGGAACCACAATCGCTAATTTCTAAACGTGCATCTATCGACTGACATTGAGATTGTTCGTTTTCCAAATTATTTTGAGAATCTGTATCGCAGAAAGATATGTTATCACTAGCTTTGATATTAGAAATACTGGAACATCCATCAGAAGCATTTACATTGTTAGAGTTTTCTAATTTTTTCTCTAACTCAGCCCACGGATCTTCGAATACAGACTCCATATCGATAAAATCGGATATATCTACTTGGTTATGATCATCTTTGTTCATATTCTGTAACGCAAAGTACAATGTAGGAGAATCAATTGGAAATTTGAGAAAGAAATAATCAATGATAAGAAAGAAATCTAATTATAAAAGATATTATATATATATATATATATATAATATTAACACATTAACAATACATACCTTATTATGTCTTCGATGTGCATAACCAGAATTCTTATAAACAGGAGGACTATATTTCAAATATGGGTCTGTGCACGAAAAGATGTTAGGTTTATTATTATAAGAAAACCTATTATTACCCGGATTGAAATGATTTCGACGAAACTTCGAAACGTGTTTATTATTAGTGTATTGTTTTTTTCCAATTGGCGTACTATTATTTAACGGAATAAAGCCGTTATCACTTTGATACATTTCGCCACTATTATTGAAAGAATAATAACCGCGTTTATAATCAACATTTGAACAATTAGTATTTCTCGTATCACCATAAGATTTCCACTGATGATCATTCTGTCTTCTACTACCGCCCGGCATACTTAATGGTGATTTCTTCATTGTTTTTTATTTTAATACACTACACTTTTATTAGATTAATTCAACAAGATATTTACAAGCCAAACTAACGAGTACTTCCAAACGACGCCATCTTAGCTTTTTATTCGCTAGTGACACTAAATTAAACGCCTATGAACGCAAACGTGAGATCTTACTTCTGATTGGTTGATGCATTTTACAACGAGCCAATCACAATTCGATTTCTCGACCAATCATATCTCATGCTCAAATGTTTACCTTTGTACTTTAATTAGAATAAATATTTGTAATGTCATGTTTCATATACATTTTAGGTATGCGAGTACGTATGTTTGTTTTAAGAAAAAGATAAAATTCTGTAACATTTTTAATAATTATTTCTTTTTTTTTTGTTATTAAATTTCCTACACTTTTTAAAAATGTTTTCCTACAATTACTAACATTTGTTTATAGTGATTTCCCCTGAATTTTTTTTGAATGCTGTTACGTATAATACTTTATTTGTGATTATCTTTAATTTTAGACATTTAATTACTATGACAGATTATAACAATAAGAAAAAGAAATTATAATTAATTATTAACAGGTTTTTATATTTATACTTTTTTATAAATATTCAAAAAACATGATTTATTTGTATAATTTATGTTAATAATTAATCTGAAATTTTAGAATTGTTCTTGTTATATTTTTATCAAATAAAATATTATACAATCAGAAATGCAGAAGATTGTTTCTTTTTCGTTAGTAAGTATTTAATTTGATGATAACATTGATAGAGTTAAATTATATTAATAATTTTAATTTCAATTATAGATGTACAGCAAAATTTGTAATACTATTTCCAAGATGTCTCGTGCACAAATAACAACACTAAAGTTAAATAAACAAGAACTTCCTAAACAACCAGTTCCAGATTTAAAATTAACTGCGAAAAGATATTTAAAGTATGAACGTATTAAGATATATCAAAACAATATTTACAATCTAATAATCTAATTATTATTTTAGATCTGTAGAACCATTACTGAATGAAAATGAATACTGTAATACTAAAAGAATTGTTGAGGAATTTATTTCAGAAAATGGTTGTGGTTCTTCACTACATCAAAAATTATTGAAAAGATATGATAATACTGATAATTGGGTAAGAAGTAAAGATTTGATTTTCTTCCATGTTAAAACTAATCTAATCATATTGAAGATTCTTTTATTTATCTGCAGATGAGTGCTTGGTGGTTAAATACAGCATATTTAGGTTATCGAGCTCCTGTTATAGTTAATTCCAGTCCTGGTACCGTTGGTCCACCTTTAAAGTTTAATCGTAAAGAAGACATGTATATAACTGCTGCACATCTTATCAAAGCAGTTTGTGATTATAACGATATGGTAAAAAGGTAAGTTACATATAATAATTACTTTATAGAATTATAAAACTAATCCACAATTAAATCATTTTCCTTTAAGTGGAAAAATGAAACAAGAAATGATTCGCAATGAACCGCTAGATATGCAACAATATGGAATGATCTTAGGAACGCATCGTCGACCTGCTCCAAAGTGTGATCAACTAATACACACCGATGATGCAAAACATATTATAATAATGTGTAATAATAATGTAAGGTACATTTAATATATTTATATTTTATAGAACATTTTTCAACATATTAGCATTAGGTATTTGGTTATTTATTTTTATAGTTTTTTAAACTCGATGTTATTAAAAATTCGTGTACTTTAAATGAAAATGAAATTGGTGAAGCGATCAAAGATATTGTCAGTCGTTCCCAGACAAAAGGGAAACCTGTAGGAATTTTAACAGGAAATGATAGGGATACGTGGGCAGAAAATCACTGTTTACTTAAGGGTATTTACGTTCTTTTCATTTATTATGATTTCATATTTGTTTTTCAAATATATTTATGAATATCTGATGACATCAATTTATTTTTAATCCTTATTTAAGTACAACTTTTGAGTCATCCATTAAAACATCTTATCATTTTTAGAAAAGGGACATAATGAAAAAATAATCAAGGAAATTGAACAATCAATGTTCATATTATGTCTGGATAAAGAAATACCTAAAGAATCTTATCAAGACAAAAATAATGCTTCTGTTAGAGCTTTACAATCCTTAACTGGTTCTAATAGCGATTTAAATGCAGGGAATAGATGGCACGATAAAACTGTACAGGTAATGTTAAACATTTACAAACAATTATACTTGTTTTTGATCAAACTAATTAGCCACAATTATTTTCTACAGTTTATAATTTCTCCCGATGGTTTCATTGGATTAGAATATGAACATAGTCCATGCGAAGGTGTTCCTGTTGCTGTATTACATGATCATATTATCAAATATATGTAAATATAATACAATGAATATTACAGTAACGTAAAAACAAATTTATAGATATTTATTATCTTGTTATTAGCACATCCAAATTAAATGATGCAAGATGTAACCGCGTCAACACATACCCAAGAGCAGAATGTTTAAAATTTGAAACTAATGACGAAATAGATTGTGCTATTAAAAATGCTGCTTGTGTTGTAGATAAGTATGTGTGTCACAATTTTGATATATGAAACTATATAATTTTAATTAAATAACATATTTTTAAATATTATTATTTACAGTTTATCTAAAGATATTGACATGGAGTGTTTTACATTTAATGAATTTGGGAAAAATGAGATTAAAAAATGTAAATTAAGTCCAGACAGTTTCATACAAATTGCAATGCAAGTTACTTATTATAAACTTCACAATAAACCACCGGCTCATTATGAAAGTGCTGGATTAAGAAGATTTCAAAATGCAAGAACGGAATGTATCAGATCAACGAGTATTGAATCTGTTTCATTTGCAAAAGCTTTTAATGATAATAAATGTAGGGATGAAAAGCAATTGAAAGAAATGATGCTTAAAGCTGTAGATGCGCATAAGAAATTAGTATCCGAGGTTATTATAAACATTGCATAGTAGTTGTATGAAATGAAAGGTTTATAAATGCTAAATCTGTTTTTCTTTTTAGGCTACATTAGGACAAGGAGTAGATAGGCATTTGTATGGTTTAAAAATGATAGCTCTTACCGAATCATTGCAACTGCCAGAATTGTATAAAGATGTTGCATATACTAGAAGCACATATTTTAATTTAACATCAAGTCAAGTAAGAAATAAACATAATTATTTAACTTGTTCTATATTTTGATATTAAAATATTGTCTCATTAACAGGTACCTTACAAATCATCATCATTTATGTGTTATGGCCCAGTCGTACCGGATGGTTATGGTTGTTGTTATAATCCTAGATCGGATGATATTCTCTTTGCGTGTTCTTCTTTTAATTCTTGTAAAGAAACGAATACAAAAGAATTTGCTGAAACTTTAAGACAAGCTTTATGCAGAATGAGAAATTTATCTCTTGTTTGATCAATCATATTTGTATATTATATATCGTTGTAACAATTTATATTAAAACAATAAAATTATCTATTTCATTATAACACGAACAAAAATATGATATCTATTTAATTTTACAATTAATCAAATTACACATTCAAACACATTCGATTCGATATTTATCGAGTATCAACAAATCGATGTTTCCAATTGATTGTCTATTTTTCACTTTAATCGATTAGCTTTCACTATTTCGATTGACAAAACTAATCGAAAATCGATAATTTAAGATAAATAAATAAATAGTTATTTTGTATATGAATTAATTATTATAAATTTTTAATTAAAAAAAATGACCAAATGTTTTTTCAATTATTAACAAGGAATAAAATTTCCAATTTTAAAGCATTTATTTACTTCTGCATTTATATCCTGTAAAATGAATCGCTGTGTCAGCATTTTGTATCCATTTTTTTTATACATAAGTGATAGGAGATTAAGAAACGGAAATAATGTAGTTTGAAGCTACAATAATCATCAGTTGGTAATTACCAAAAGTTATCGTTTAGAATGATAGATAGAAAGTCGAGACAAAAGATTTTATAAATTTGTTCAATCACATAACCATTCAACGTTTCGTTCACGAGGTATTTATATTTTTTTTTTTCTTGATATTATTATATATTTAAATATATAACGTAAATAAAAAATATTAATATTATATTTTTGTGTGTGTAGGTTTATGGAAATATTATTTAAAAGATGGATTTAGTTAATATGTCCAATTGTTATATTCATGTTGAATAATATAATTTTCCTATGAGGAATAACCGATTTGTGAAGTTTGATAAATATTTAATGACAAGTGTTAAAGTTGTTTATTACAACATTGTATCTTGTTGAGTTTGAAAAGAAAAGAAAAGAAAAGAAAAAAAAAAGTATCAAGAAATTTTAAATATATATTATATATAATTATGCAAGAAGCATAGTATTTTTTTATGAATAGTTAATATTTATTATTATTATTAATATTTTTCAAATAGTTCTCCAACAAGAGAAACATATTTTTATATATATATATATTTTATTTTAAATAGTTAATTAATCGTTATAGTAATATTTTAAAGGTTGTTATTTTTTCTTCCATTATAAATCATGGCTAAAACACCTATAAGTATTTTACAAGAATTTGGAATGAAACAAGGTTATTTACCTGAATATACATTACTTTCTGAACGAATTGTTAATCATTTAAGTGTATTTAATTATCAAGTGAAATACAAAGATTTATTAGCTTTAGGTAAAGCATATAATAAAAAACAAGCTAGACATAATGCTGCTGAAAATATGTTAGCATTGATCAAAGATTTAACAATTAATGATGTTCCTAAAGATATAGTGTCAATGGAAGAAAATATTTGTCAAACAAAACAGATAATACCATTGAAAGAAAATCTTCCTCAGACAAAACAGATAATACCATTGGAAGAAAATATTTCCAAGACAAAACAGATATTGCAATATGAAGAAATTTCTTCTAAATTAGATTCGTGGAAAGTTAATTCAAAACCTGAAGATACTACAAATTACATTGGCAAATTACAAGTATTATTTATTTCAATTATTATTATTTAATTTTGCAAATTTTAATTACTAATATACAACTTTAATATACAACATATTTTCTTGACTTTCTTTTCAGGAATACTGCTTGATAAATAATTTAATACATCCAGAATACGTGGTTAATGATGTAAGTGGAAAGCCACATTTACAAAAGTTTACAATGGCCTGTAAATTGGGAGCAATAGTTGAAGAAGCGACATCGACTACAAAAAAACAAGCGAAACAATTAGCAGCTAAACAATTATTAAATCGACTTGGAAATTCAAATGCATTGATTTTAGTTGATAGATGTGATAAAAAGGCTAAAGACAAATCTGTTAACGAAAATAATGATGATAATGATGATGATGATATTCTAACTAAATCTGGCATAAGATTACTTAAACTTAATTCTTACGTTCCTGATAATGACATTAAAGAAAAATATAGAGAATTGACTAATAAAAATTGTATTAACGATAAAAATGTGGACAAAACGCAAGCTATTAAAAATTATCATTATTACATTAAAGAAATTATCCGCAGCAATATTAGTGGCGATAATAAGGACGAACAAATAGACAAAGTATATCATAATATAAAAAGATTTAAAGAAAGTTTATCAAATGTAATAAATGATAATAATATAGAACAATTACCATTTGATAATATTTTAAAATATATCAAAGAAGTATTGAAATTAAATATAGAAAAAAAGACTATGACTTGTAAAGATCCATTGCTAAAAGCAATTGCTTATAAAATTACTGCACCTATACCTGTTATACAATTTGGTATTAATAAGAATTTGGAAGTCGCAGAAGCTCATGCTTTACATAATATTCTTGACACAATAATGATTTATTTACGCTAAAATTAAATTACATTAAGAAAATACTGACGAAAAAGTGCCTATCTTTTAGTTAAATATTCCAAATAATTCCAAATGTAAATATATATATTTTTTTTAATATAATGTGATTATATGTTTATATATATTTTATATTGAATATTGAATAAAAAAATCAAATGTTGAGAAATTTATAAATTATTATTTTTAAACTGTTATCTATATACATGTATAAATATATATAAGCAAAAGAGAGTTGAATGTTCGATAAGGTTATGAAAGGTTATGAATTTATATTGTGGTTAGGTTTACACGTGTTTTAGTAACTGTTCTCGAACTTTAATTTAAAATATTACGTTAATGTAAATATTTTTGTTTTTCAACAAGAATAAATAGTTAATGAATAATAATTAGTAATATACAGATATAGCTAAATATATCAATAATATATATATATATATATATATATATATATATATATATGCTAGTATATATAGATATATAAATATACATGTATGATTTTTGGTGCAAGTTACAGTGTGCATAATGTGTCTTATATTATCTACATCTTTATTAATTATTTGAAGAGTGAATCTTAAAAATAAACTAATTAAAGGATTTTATGATCTTATCATTGTTTTGATATCATAAGAAAAAATATTCAGTGTTTTATAAAATTTCTGAAAACAAGATAAACTATAATTCTAACCTATAAATAAGTATTAAAATAATAGTGAAATAATGCAATTTAGTGTGAAACAATTATGTGTGAGATTAATGTCTCATACAAAAGTCTTAGAACCATTTACTACTAATTTAACAATGAAATGTAATTATGGTAGATGGGCGCATCGTAAACCAATAGCTATAGTTAATGAAAGTGAATTGTACAACGACGTTGATGAAAATAATGTAGATAAATTAAAAGTCGAAAAAGAGAAGAACAATGAAAGGACTAGAAACATAAAATTACAAAATACATTTTCTCAAAATAAAAACAATTTGTCAAATGCTATAATTAATAAGACAATAAAATCAAATGACAATAAAACAAACGTCAACGAATTGAGTAAACGTGTTACAAGTTTAAAAGAAAATGATCATATTATTATGTAAGTATATAATATTTTATTAATTAGAAATAATATTAATCAAATGTATTATTTAGATCTTTAATGATGAGTGTAAAGTCACGTAAGATGCGAGAAAGGAGCAATCTGATGTGTATGGAAGGCAACAGATTAATCAAAGATGCAATTGAAGCTGGACACAAACCAGAAACTATTATTTTTTCAAGATTATCTGATATCGAAGATTTGCCTTTGCATAATGAAGTCAAATTATACAAGATTCCATACAAGGCGATACAATTATGGAGTAATTTAACTACTTCACCAGGAATTTTGGGTAAGAGTATAAAATTGTTTAATACAACATTGTATATATATAATATTATTTGTTAAGAAATTTCATTGTGTTTTATTTTTCATTGTTAAGGTATCTTTCCAATTCCCAAAGTAGAAAATACAGAACCCTCACCTAATGCTTTACCTCTCACAATCATCTGCGACAATATTAGGGATCCAGGAAATTTAGGTTCTGTAGTTCGTGTAGCTGCTGGAGTTGGATGCGAGAAAATGATTTTATTAAAAGGTATCTTTTGATATTACACTTAAAGAGAAAAGGAATACAATTTCAAGTATATTTTTTCAGGATGTGCGGATTTATGGGATACCAAAGTATTGCGAAGTGCAGCAGGTGCACATTTTCGAGTACCAATATACACTTCTGTTACCGACGACCTCTCATCGTTCATATGCGATGGAATGAATGTTTTTGTCACGGATAACAATTCAATTAATAATGAATTACTTTTCGATGACTTCAATTCACAAACTAAATATTCCGTTTCTAAAATTTATGAAAGTTCAAATTTTAAGAATATAGACTTTCCAGAATCCATTGAAAATCTGGAATACTCAAAATTGAAGAAACTTATAAGGAACTCGCAATCTCGATTACCAATTATTCCATATTATGCCGTTGATTATTGCACAAATGAAATTGTAATAGTAGTGAGTGGCGAGACGGAAGGATTAAGTCTGGAAACGGTTAAACTTTTGTGGGAAAAACGTGCTGTACGTTTAAATGTACCTTTATTAAATAATGTAGAAAGTTTAAATATTAGTACGGCACTTGGAATAATAGCGTTTGAAATTCAACGACAGATTGTATTTAAACAAAAAGAATAAAATAATTGATATTAAAATCAGTACGTATAATAATTGTATGGCTAAAAAGAAAACATAATAGGATAAAATGTATTTTATTTTACTCAAGTTGTGTTATATATATATACTAGCTACGCGTTTGCTGTAGCCCAGTCTGATTAAATAGGAAAGAAAAAAAGAGAAAGTTTCTAAAATGTTACACCTTCCTTGTCCCAGACGAACTCGATTTCTGTCTTCCTGGCCCTGCATGGGAACCTCAATCTTTCCCTAGATGAAAGATGTTAAATATTAAAAATATTTAATTAAATGGAAATGAACATAAATATTGATAAATCAGACTGAGCCAAATTATGACGTTGTATAGATGAAGGTTAGTATTTAGAATATTAGAACATATTACTTATATTCAAATATCCCGCGAAAATATATTTACATATGTTTAAATGTGCCGCGCATTCACTAAATCTATAGTCAACAGAAGACGCTGGACTTACCTGTATCACAATTATTTTTAAAAAATTAATTAATTATTTTATAAATAAATTAATGTAATAAAAACATACCTGTATGCGAATACAAGGTTATGTCAAAATTTCAAAACAATCGATAAAGTACTTTTAAAGATTTTCTTAAAACATTGAAATACCTTATAAGTTTCTTTCAATTTACGCGGCAAATTGATATTTCCCTATAAACATGCGCAAAACCCCAAACGCGGTATCCTAGCATATTCTAGTAATGTTTCTAGATCTAGGAAAAAGTTATGTTGACATTTTTATGGGGAGTTTTTAACCCTTTCTCTTCGGCCATCAATATGCATATGATATCGTTAGTTGAGTTGAGTCATACGACAGGCTGCGGTGCGGTGTTAGGGGGGTAGAGGTAGGAGTTTTTTTTGGTGAGAAGGACAAGCCGAGAGCCATTCCTTCTTTCCGTCCTTTGTGCATTCATCCTATCGCGAAAACGTGGGGTGCGCGCGCATATTCCGTGTGCATCGCGTGCTGCGTGCAGATCGTGTGGTATGAAAGAGCTAACAACCTTTAGGATAGAAGGAGATAGGGAAAAGGAAAGAACTAAATTGTGAAAAAAAGATAGAAAGAAACGAAAGAAGAACGCGGGGTGGTGTACGTGTGATCCAACTCGTTGCATATCCGTCGTCGATCGTTCTTTAACGAGTCAATCGCTTAGAAATATTATTTGAATTGCCAACTGTATTCGATTACGATAATATCATCAGCTACGATATCTTGCCAAGGAAAGGGACTCAAATTTAACAAAGGTACAAGGAAATTTCTCATTGGAAAACGAAAGAAAAATGTGGGCCGGCGAAGATCAAACGCAACGTTATAAAACCAGGTTAGTCATTTTAACCTTATTATTATTATTATTATTCATTTGACGTTGCATTTCATTGCATTTATTATCTCCCAATTGATCATTGTGCGTTTATTTCTTTTTTATTTACCAAGGTTACCGCACGTTTTTATCTCTTATCACATTTCTAACCTTACTTTTATTTCTTTTTTTTTCTTCCTGTCTACCCTCCCCTTTCCATAATGGCCGCACTTTGTCGCGAGTGAAACGAATTTTTCTCGCAATTTGTGACACATTTTGTTCCCTCCCCTGCATTTATTATTTATCGTTTTCGTTTGCGTGTTGAAGAAAACAACGGCGATATGTTTCCCCTCTTTTATGTGCATAAAATGCACTTTCCATTCGCGCACGTTATTTTTACCGGCGTTTTGAACCAAAGGACAACGAGAAAGAATCCGTGGAAGGGATTTATATATATATATATGTTTTTAGTCATCAAAGTGAATCTGTGTATTTTGGTGTAGAATAACATTATGAATGTTTCCATTTTTTACATCGACAAGTGTCATCGGTAATTAAAGTGATGCATCATGACAAACTGTTGCATAATGAGTACATTAAAGGAACAGTTTTTGTTTTATGAGTAAGTTATGTTTTGTATGATAATTCCATTTTCTTTTCCACCTTTGCATTATTATTTCTGCAATCAGATTAATACAGTAAGTTGCAATTTTCTTATTTTGTTAGGTTGAAGAAGAAATCGTCAACTTGAAATCAAGTGGCATCAAAAGTTGTTGATACAACTATACAACGTATCCAATTTTTGCATAACAATTCTACTCTTCTACAAATGAAAAGAGTATGAAGATCTCTATGGTAGTAATAATTATAGAATTTATTTTTTTGTTAATCTAATATAGAACGACATATTGATTTATATTTCATTTGATTATAGTTTTCATCTAACCGATGTGAATCTGCTGAATCTTGTCATCCTCTTGTAAGAAGGCTGTAATAACGAAGATATATATATATGTTTCTTATTTTCATAATAACATTATCTTATTGCGTAAAGAGACATCGGAATAAAAAGAAGATTGTAAGGATGACACAAGAAAGAAAATATCTGAAAAGGAAAAGAATAAAATTGGAAAATGGTTAAACCGATGGAGCATTGTTTGTCTGATGAACAGGTAATAGAATTCCAAAGCAGTACAATAAATAAACACAAGAGCACATTTAACATTGTACATATTACATTTTACATCTTGCTCTTTGTTGCACTTCATTTGGTGTTCTATGCAATGCAAGAGATCAATCCTAATAAGATTTGATTTCATTCATCATCAAACATCATCGTGTTAACATAATAACATTGTAATTTGAATGAAGCTCGTTTGTTGTATATTTTCAAATAATATTATGCGTCTAATTTTGTTAAATATTTGATTTATCGCATTTCTTTTCTTTATATTTGAAAATGAATGAGATAAAAAGAAAATACTTGTTGGAGTATTATCATAAAACGGAATCGCATTATCGATGTCGGGAGATAAGAGATACGTGTGATTCATACTTGGCAAATAAAAAATATTTCGTCAGAATGGTTGTGCGAGCTTAGGTTCGCTCATTCGAGGGATACTATGAATGTATTGGGACGTAGAGACGAGATAGCAAGTAAGCAAGCAAGCAAGCAAGCAAACGTGAATCATACAAACACACTGTTCGTTGCGGAGCAGAACGGTGAACGTACTATGATGTTCAAAGTCAGACTGTGTGCTACTTAGAGATAGTGTCGAGTGATTGCGGTTACAGCACAACCTATCTCATAGCAGGTTGCTACACACAACATCTCTTCATTTCACGCTCCTTCCTGTTCCGCAATTCATCTAACGAGCGCCATGTGGCTACACATACCTCATGATTTTCCTCTTTCCTCTCTACCTACAGAATCTAAAGTTTCTTTTCTACATTTATGACCAAAATTATGCGAACATCATTCTCGTGATCATAAGTTAGATTGTCTTTTCAAATAACACGGTCATTATAATACACAATTGTCAAAGTTCTTTTCATAAGAATATCTATGTAAATTATTTTTCATATTTTTCTTTTTTTTTTTTTTTTTTTTTTTCTACACCATCCATGTAATCCGCTCGTGTATACTTTCTTTTATTCGTGTTCGATTATTCGTACAAGTCAAAGGAAAAGTTTTTATAGGAATAGATTTCACCGTTGACGATGGTATGGAAAGAAAATAAAAAGAAAAATCAGAGGAGGAGCGAAAGTAAATACGACATCCTCGAGGATTTCGTGACACTCCTCCTACTGACTTTCTTTGCATGTGCATCGACACGCTCGATAGGTTCCTTTCTTCTGTACTTTATTCCGTTTATAAATACTGTAACTTCTTAATGAAACGTTTCCGGAACGTGTATTATTATACTCTCTTATCGAACTTTCCAAATGAGATTTCAATATTGTGTTATGCGAATAAATCAAAATAAAGGTAGATTTAGGGTAGTAATAAAACATCAATTATGTTATCACTTTCTCTTGAAAGGATAATTATTTCACTTTGTTTGAGAATAGAGGTGATTCAAAAGCTTTTGTGTGGGTAGACCTTTAAATTTCGAATGAACTTTGAAACAAAGGAATATCTTAAAGAAAGAAGGACAAGTAACTTGTTGAAAATGTTTTAAATGAATTCCACAAGTGTGTTCTAGAAAAGAGAAGCACCGAGTCAAATAGAAATTTAGTGTAGTTTTGTTTGAAAATCTTCTTTGATAATTTGTGCATTAACCATGACCACCACTCGTTCGACATTGCTGCATGCAAGTGGCACACACCAACTTAAGTTCATTGTCCTTTTATACCTGTAATTAAACATTTTTTTTTTTTCTTTCTATTATTTCGATGATTATTATTTGAACTTTGAGAATCATCAACCGACTAATCGAATTCCCGTTTAACCATAATAAAATATATATGGTATGTAATTAGTTTGATTTCCTTGATTTGTGATCAAAGTTAAACGTTTGATATATCGAGAATATTATCTCTGATCGAATGTCGAGCGTCCGTTAATGTCAATCATGCCTCGATTGACATTGACAGACCAACCATTCTTTATTGTAACGCAGTTTAACGATTCGCTCTATTGAAGCATAACGAAGGCTATCTTTGATCGGTTCTTCCTGGTGGTCTTACGAGAAATATTTACCAACTATCATCATCATCATCATCGTCATCATCATCATCATCATTGATCTTTTGCGTCTTTATTTTGTATTTTTTGATAATCATCAACCAATTTTTGGTTTATATACCTAAACTCATAGATAATCAAATATTCAACTTACTGTAAATTACATTTATAATAAATGTACACATTAATTAGGTGTAAAATATTATAATAACCATCGTAAAAATAGAAAAATAAAAAATTAGGGTCTCTTTTTCTCGTATTCTATTACGAGCTTGACTCTAATGTTAGCTCATGGTATTTTAGTTTCGTGGTTACTTTGGTGTTCTTCTTCCTTTTACCTCGGTTATGTGTTGCTACGAACGTTTGCTGTTGCTGCTGCTGCTGCTGCTCACTCTGTGTGTAAACCGCTGCACGTCCGTTCGAAACGGAAATCATGTGTAGAACCGCATTTCGGTACCGTTCTTCGCGAACAAGAACAACTTTAATGCTCATTACGAATGTGATCCTTGTGGTTTTTTCTATTTTTTCGAATAACATAAGTTTAACGAACGTATCTATCCATCATATTTCACGATACGAATTTCGTAGAATCTAACAAGCATTGCAAATGGAATCAAATGCACGGTTATATCAAATTTTGTATCGTTGAGAAAAATGGCGGAAAAGAAAAGAGAAGAAAATTGTGAAGCTTTTTTTTCTTTTTATTTGCTAACTAGGATTCAATATAAATCTAAAATTATAATAACACACAAAAGTAATACAACAAATTAGAATGGAATATATAAAATAATAATACATGAAAAAATATAAAAAGCAAGGGATTAGTTGTGTGTTATATAAAAACCTGAAAAAAAACGTGAAATAATTGAGATTGTAATACAGTGCCATCTATCGAAAAATTACAATACTACTTAAAGACTTACATAACTTCAAAATAATAAATTAGCAATAAAAAATTGGTTCAAGTAGTTTCGAAGTTAATTGGAAACTAACAATGTGTGACACTAAATTTTGATTAGATACTTTAAACATTGTAAATACAATGTTAGTCAAGTTAATGTTTTGAATGTACGATCAACAAAATGGTAAGAACGTAAGATCTCCATTAAGTGTCCCATTGGTTAGTGCCCCAACGACACTAAAAACAACTTGCACACTAAGCAAATCGTTCGAGCTTGAATCCTTGCTTGAGAGAGAAAGAGAAAGAGATATCCGTGGGACTTTGAAGTCGTAGTCAAGGATAAGAAGGTATACATTCTCTTTTTGTTCAAAGAAACTATCCGTAGATAATAAAACATTTAAATAATTTATAGTTTGACCTTCCGGTTGAAAATCATTTTTTTTTTAAACACGTTAAACATTCTAGTCTATCATTGAATAATAAAAAAAAAATGAGAAGCAACCGGTATGTCCTTATTTTCTTAAATTAACGTGGTCAGAAGAGGGTGAGACAAACACACACATACACACATACATACATTTATACACAGTTGGAGGCTGTGAAAATGAATTGGGAAAGGAGTTGGGAAAAAGAAAATGAAGAGAGAAATCCTTTTGTGGAACGTGAGAGCAAAGTTATTTCATGGCGCCAAGGGAAGACAACGGAAGTAAGTGGCCGTCATACGAGAAGGAACGAACGAACACACAGGTTCTTCCCCTCTTACCTCGAGAAAAGGTGTTGCCGAGGATTATCAAAGTGGTGGTAGTAACGGAAGGTTGGCCTTCGTTGAGCCCATCACCATACACACTGTCTGTATACACACTGTAGCTGGGTTGCACTCTACCGAAACCAACAAACCAGACTTACTGCTTCGTGCATTCATTTTCTGGACGTAGGATTTGCTACACACATATATATATATATATATAAAGTTGGCTTTTACTTTTAGCCTGAATAGTTTTCTTATCAAATATGCCACGCAATTTTTAATATTTAACAAAACTAGTCTACTAGTAGGTGTTTAAAATTGTTATTAAATGATCTACATTTGTGGTCATAATTATGAAAACTAGTCTTAAAAGTTAGATCAGGTCTACCGGAAAGTTCTGACAAACATTGCTGTTGAATTTTTCGTCATAATCATTTTCATAATTATGAGAACACATTATAAAATCTTTCATTCACTCAGACGAATTAATTTGGTGATATTAACTTACGGAAATTCGAGAAGTACTATACTCTTGTCACGCGTTAGCTACACCCAAATAGATAGCTATTTAATTAGTTGATTACTCAAAGGGAGTTTAGAAAAAAAAAAAAAAGAAAAACAAGCAGAAGAAGGGTCTTTCAACCCTTCATCCCACATGTCCTGTGGGGCGTTGACAGAGGTACCTAACAACTAACCCTTCATTTTGTCCCTCTCCTTGTTTTACTCCTCCCCTTCCATCCCCTTTTCCCTTTCCTCTTCCTCTTGTCGAATAAACCACTGAAACCTTGAAAAATTTCGCATCGAGTTTCGTTGTCTGAATAATGGTAGAAGCCCCCAGTAATCCCGCGTGTATCCACCGATGTGCACCTGAGGGTAACGAGGGAATACCTTCGTCTAAGATGGTAGAAACTCACGCATGCACGCACGCACGCACACACGACCTTTACTTTATATTTCAATATCAATTTTACATTACCATTCGACTTGCTGTTAGAATTCCAGACTAAATTGTTTATTGATTTTGTCTCGATTCAATTGAAAGCTTTTTTTATTATGTATTAGGTTATTAATTATTCGTTTTGCTAGAACGAAATATCTCGTCTTTCTACGCAGTGTGTTTAGTGCCATGTGTATCACCAGGCAGGGGTAGACGTTGAACTTGATCTTCAAGCCACGTGTACCACTGATGGGTATACTTAGACATATTTATTTTAAAGTGCTGAAAATCAAATGGCCTGAAGGGCAAGTCAGTGAAAAAAGGGGTGGCAAGGAAAGTGTGTTAAATGACCTAATTCATTACATTTGTATATTCATCTTTGTTTTGTCTTTTGATAGCACAAATAACTTGCCCTTTTTTTTGCTAAATTTTATAAATAAAAATCTAGTAAACTCTGACAAAAAATGGAATGTGATAGGCAAGGGTTATTAGAAATGTATTTGGGTATTTGTTTGATGGGTTGTTGTTACCTTGGAATCCATGAATCCCGATCATTATCGTTTTAATGTTAGCTCATTACATCGTAGCATCCTATATGCGTGATATCAGGCGTGGCGACGATAGGTGCGTTGCGTATGCACTTAACTAGGTGTAATGAAAAATATCCTAGGTAATGGCATCCGGTGTTGTTGTTGGGAGACGTAAAATATGTAATACCCTCTTCTTCTTCTTCCTCTTCTTCTTCTTAAGACTAAGGGAACTAAATAATTCACCTGGTTGCCTTGGTAACACAGGATTTTTATTTTTTTATCATAGTTCGTGGTATGTGTTTATCCGTATGCTGTATAACGAGTCGAATAAGAGCAAAAATAATCGTCAAAATGGATGATCATGTGTGTGTATGTGTGTGTATACAGGGTTATTCACCAGCTCTTGCCACGTAAATAGCACCGAAAGGTTTGCATGAAAAATTAAGGACTACAATATGACAGTGTTTTTTTTTTTTTTTTGCTAGGTTGAATCATTTTTCAGATTCTTTGGTCAACTTTGTTTTTTTAAATACAATGTTATATTTGAATAATTATTTTGGTGGCAAGAGCTGGTGAATCACCCTGTATATACAATAAAAGGGAGGGAAAAGCAGTTAAATAAATAACCAAGACGTCTGTTAAAGATCGAAGAGAAGGATTGGGAAAGGGAGAAACCAAAAAAGAAAATAAAAACAATTTAACCAGTAAAATGCCTTGGGTCGATCGACGAATATCATCGAGGAATATAACGAAACGTAAATATACGAATATGTTAGTATGTATTTTTTTTTTTTTTGCATGATAAATCGTACCTTACAAATCAAAATTCCCTATTTATAACGAAGAATGTTTGATCGATGTTTTAACACAAATATAAGAAGAAAAAGATCAATCGTGAAAAGGTCTAATAATTCTACGAGTTTAATTTGAACAGTCCAAAGATCGGATGAAGATGATTTCTTATCTTTAACTTTTAAGTGGTCCCATCTTTTTGATAAACAAAATGTGCATGGTGGGATTATTTGAGTCCCAGAAAAAAAAACATTAAAAATTAAAATTTTATCTGTAATATATAAAGTCAGCTATTTATCTGGAAATAGATAAAAAAAAAACTAAAGTGTTAAAGGAAGTAGTAACAATCTCTGCCGAGAAAATGATTATTCGCCGCAGGACGTGTTTCTCGTTAGCAAAAGGATCTTTTCCTCTAACAGAACACGTACAGACAACACAAACAAACAGCAATCAGACGCACAGACAAGCAGACAGACAGATAGACGGACCGACCGACCGACAAACGGACGGACGGACAATTTCTCGAGCATTTCTTATTTCCTAACCGTTGCACACACTTCTCGTTATTTTCGAACATGGCACGTGCGTGAACGTGCGCTGGTGGTACCTCACGCGTGCGCGCGCACGCGTGCATCGGGGACTCAACGCATTTGCTGCTGCTGCTGCTGCTGCAGGATGCATTCCCCCCACTACATTAGGGCAAAACTCTTCTTCTTCTTCCCCCCACCAGTCATTCTYTCCTGCAGAAATCCCCTCCCCTCTCCTCACTGTTTCTCTCTCTACGGTCTGGTTCGTCGGGCGTATTGATTGAGGTGAATGCACGACGACGTCGGCGTCGGCGTCGGCGTCGGCGTCGGCGTCGGCGTCAACCATGACATCCCCCTTTTTCCTGAAGTCAGTAGTGGTGGTAGTGGTGGGGAAGGTGGGGAAGAAGGGCTGAAAATGCATACGTCGACGACGCTCCAGGGGGGTGTTCTACTCTTGGCAGAGAGATGGCCAAACAATTTCCTCTTCTTGGGT
>NW_015149074.1:290562-361490 GCF_001465965.1 Polistes dominula | reverse complement strand
GACTTTGCCAAACTATCTAAGAAACGTCATGAGATTACTGAAAATGATACATGGAAACTACTTGGCTTGTTCTACTTTCCAAGTTTCTAAACAATCTTTACACTAAAAATAATATTATTTATTTAAATATAAACAAATTATGTGTATTATATAAATTCGCGTTAATTATTATTCGTATGGAAAATGGTGGAAATTAAAGGGTTGCGCGAGTAGTTAGATAAAAAAAGAGAGAAAGATAGGTAGAGTAGTGGTGGGAGAAAGAGGACCTACGGGCGAAACCCGGGGTGGTGGGGGTAACACCGCTGCCGGTAGTATATACATGGGAGATCCTTGCGCGACTGTCAGTCTCCCGTTGGTATCGGTTGCGGTATATTAACTGTGTTTACACTCAGTTTTTTTTTTATTTCCAAATTTGGTGATTTTTCAATTTTATTCTTTATTATTTATTTCTTTTTTTCGCGTACTTTATATATAATATATTTATATATGAAACACGCGAGATTTTTATTTATTTTTTTTTTCTCTCAAAGTGAGAGAGTTAAAGAGAGATAGAAAGAGARAGAGAGAGAGAGGAGAGAGAGTAAGAGAGATAAAACTGAAGGACTGTCTGACTATTTGGTGATTTAACGAAATATTGGGTTGTTCGCTGGCTGGGTTGGTTGGTGGTTGGTTGGTTGGGCGAACCCTCCCTTCTCTCTCTCTTTCTCTCTCTCTCTCTCTCTCTTTCTCTCTCTCTCTCTCTCTCTCTCTCTCTCTCTCTCTCTAATTCTCCTCTCCTCATCGGCATCGTTGTTAAGGGAGCGGCTACTCGTCGTCGTCGTTGTCGTCGTCGTCATCGTCGTCATCCTCTGCTAGGAAGTGGTGGGCGTCTACTTCTTCTTCGTCTTCTTCTTCTTCTTCTTCCTCTTGTTCTTCTTCTGCATCATCTTCATCATCTTCATCTTCTTCAAGGATTATACGTTATGGCAACTTACGCCGCTTACAGACACGTCGAGCTCGACAACGTCGGTTACGGGAAGAAGAGGTGGGTTTAGTTTGGATTTTTTGTTTTTTTTTTTTAAACAGCAGATTGAAATTCAAAGGTAGACAGGGTAAGAGTCAAGAGAGGAGTTACAGAGGGATGAACAATGGTGTCTCCCTCTTTCCCTTTTTATCCTCCCCCTACACTCTTTTTTTCTTTTACTCTTTGCGTAGTTTCCTCCTCCTCGGCAGATTTTTCCAGATCGATTTTGTCTAGAGATGATACTACGTATTCTTTTTATTATTATAAATATATATGTATATATGTGTGATGGGTTGATGGAAGGGTTATTTTATATATTGGTCTATTAATAATATTTTTTAGATATTATTTTAATAAGTTTAGCATTCTAAATTGTTTAAAGTGTATGGTCTTTAATTTATTATCAGAAGGGTTGTGATAAATTGTTATTTTAAATATTGGTTTATTAATAATATGTTTTATGTATTATTTTATTAATTTTAGCATTTTAATCTTTCTAAAGTATATGATTTTTAAATTTACTACCAAAAGGGTTGATAAAAGGGTTATTTTAACTATTTATTTATCAATAATATGTACTATGTATTATTTTATTAATTTTAGCATTCTAAATTGTTTAAAGTGTATGGTCTTTAATTTATTATCAGAAGGGTTGATAAAAGGACTATTTTAACTATTTATTTATCAATAATATGTTTTATGTATTATTTTATTAATTTTAGCATTCTAAATTGTTTAAAGTATATGATTTTAAATTTATTATCAAATAGGTTAATGAAAAGATTGTTGTTTGAAGTATTTTAATTATTAATAATATGTTTTATGTATTATTTTAATGAAGTTAAGCATTCGAATTTGTTTTAACATATATGATTTTTAATTTATTATCATATTGAATAAACAAATATTAAATATTATTTATAAACGACGTAAAAAAAAGAGATCAGATGGGATAGGGGATGATAGGAAAGGGGGAAGAAATGCGCGCGCTCATGCCGATAATTGTAATTTTCAAGTTGACCGGGAAATTCGATTTGACGTTGGAAAAACATGTGGTTTTCTTTTATCAAAGAAACTCTACACACTGTTTTCTCGATCGATTTTTATATAACTCGAACGTACCTACACATTTTTTTTTTTTCTTTCTTTCTTTTATTACCAAATGTAAACGAACTCTGTCGACCAAGTCGAAGGGGCTGGAGCTGGGACTGGGACTGGGGGTGAGGGTGGGGGGATATTATCGATAAAATTAAAAAGAAAGAAAGGAATGAGAAATAAACTGTAAGAAAAATTGACACGTACGATATTATTACATTTAATTTAATGTAAGTGTACATATATTTTGTCTTATTTTCTTGTCTCGTTTACTTTCGATACGCACATATTAAATACTAGTCGAATCGAAAGTTAATAACGTTTAATTACATATACCCGCATATATATCGTGTGATAAATGAAAGCACTAATAAAAATACTAAATACCATAAAATGAAAAAAAAAAAAAAAATACTCGTTATCGGTAAAATCATAAAATCATTCCTACAAAGATTGACAATAATAAAAATGAAAAAAAAAAAAAAAAAATACTAAGTAAAAGAAGTAAAAGAAACATAGGAAAAGTAAAAGAGAGTTTACGAATTCTTTGAAATGTTTCGTTGCATAGTTGAAAACGCGGCTAGAATCTTTTTCCTAAGTTTTGCTTGTAAAATTGGACCTTATATTTTTCATTAGGAAAAACAAAAGAGAGTTTATGAATTCTTTGAAATGTTTTGTTTCGTAGTACAGTGTAAAATACGACGAGAATATTTTTCCTAAGTTTCACTTGCAAAATTGAGCCTCGTATTTTTGAGATTATTCACATTATAGATTTTCAGGAAGTATATTTTATCGTTTAAACTATTTATATTAAGGCTATATTTTAAATGGGGGGTTCCCCGTGTACGTTTATCGTTATTATTATTATATATATTTCTTTTCTGTACGAAACGGTTAACCGCAGAAAAAGAGGCACGAATTAATTTACCGTCGTGCTCATAACGGCTTACCCAGTACCGCATGATGAACAAGAATGAAATAAAAATTATATAAATAAAAAGAAACACAGAACAACAAACAACAACAAAAATACAAAAAGGTTGAAAGAGATAGAGAGAAAGGGAGGGTGGTGGTGGAAGGGGGGTAGGAGTAAGGGAGAGAAAAAGAAAAGAGGACGATTAAAAATGTTGAAGATGATGATTCTATTTGCTTGACTTTTGTTACCAAGCTTCCGTGTAGGACATCAATTAAAAACTTGAGCTATATACATTGAGTCAAGGAATTTCAAGTAGAAAAAAAAAAAAATGAAGAAGAATAAGAAGAAGAAGAAGAAGAAGAGGAAGAAGAAGAACAGCAGCTGGGTTTAGAAAGCGTGACCATCGTTTTGTATCTTATCGTACGTTTTGCGTTCCATAGAAAGGATCAAAGGTGTCTAATTACCTCTTTTTTTTTTATTTTTTAATGACCCAGAATTTGAATATTAATTCTTATGATCATATAAAAGAAAATTATTTAGCATTTTGGTTAAAAAAAAAAGAAGAAAAAAAACTCAATGAAAGAGTTACAATCTTACATTATTTGTTTTTGTTATAAAATGTTCATTTAATATAATTCTAAACTATTTAGTAAATTATAACAACACATAGAAAATAATTGTACAGGAATAAATATAAAAAACAAGGTTAATTAACTCTTTGGGGCACGGTGGGATTAAAAGTGTCCCACCTTTTTGATACACCGTAATGCACGGTGTGTATTGCAATAGCTACACATGCTCATAAGTTTATATTTCATCTTATTTACACAAAGCAATTGGTTATTAACTCTTTATTTATGTTTTAACAATATTATATTGTGTAATATCTTTATTAATAAACAATATACCAATTTTAATTTAAAACGTAATCAAATTTCTCTATGCAACATAGGGGTTGGCTATTTTTTATTATCTGAAATTCTATGTCGCAAAGAGTTAAGTTGTATGAAAACCTGAAAAAAATGTGAAATGATTGAATTGTGTTACAACGCCATCTGTCGAAAAATTACAGAACCTGAAGACTTAGATAAACCCTAAATAATAAATCTTTTAATTAGCAATTAAAAATACGAAATAATCGTGATGTATACATATATTTCGTTCTATTTATGGGTATGGTCGTAATAAGAAAAAGAAAAATCATAAAAAATAGGATTTAATTCGTTAAATTGTAAACTTTCTCGAACATGTTTCTCCATTTGACTGAATTTTTCTTTTTAAACAATTACCACGAATTCCAAATGAAATCTGTGGACATGATAACCACCGACTTGGACGAGTTTCGTTCTTATTACATACCACTTATAAATACATATGTGTTTTATATCTATGTATGTATGTATGTGTGTCGTTTGCACGCAAAACTCAAAGAACAACTTTCGTATATATATATATATATACAGTAACTAACATAAAATAGAATTGCTATTGGAGATTATAGGAAAGTTGTAGTTCTTATTGTACGATTGAATGTTGCAGTAATACTAAAAGTGCAATTCTCACATACATACACACATACACATACATATACACGATTTTCTTTCTATTCGTGCGTGAAATCAAGCGCGATATTAGTTCGTATGAAGAAACCAATCATCTTCTTCGAAGCTTAGGTTTATATTCCAACAGATGAGAATAGTTTTTTATTTTTTTTTATTTTTATTTTTTTTTATTAAAAAAGATTCTTCGCGAATTTACGATTCGTCACGGATAATTTTTGTTGTTGTTGTTGTTGTTATTTAATGTTAACCATTTTTCATTCAATTTTTATTTCTTCTTCATGCAACACCATTCGTAAATATCGTTTAGATATTTTCTTTCTATAAATGTTCATTTATATATTTTTTTTTTAAAGAAAATGTGATTCGTAATCATTGAGAATATAAATTACTTGCATATTATAAATAATATAACCGAGTAATGATGAAAATATTATCTTAACGAGTTAAGGAATATCTTCATTTATTATTCTAATCAGCTGATTCATGGTTAATCAACACAAAAATAATATTGAAGAGACACGCTAAGAAATTTTAATCACTAGTCATCATCCCTTTGATTTTATACTATTCAGATTGATAATTATTGGCTTTGTTAAAACGAAGAAGATGACGACGTGTTCTTATTTTTTATACCAGTCAATGCATCATTCTCATATGAGAACGTTGGGGTATAATGATCGCTTTGTCTTTCAAAATGGTTTAATAAACAGGAAGACCTTTTGATTTTTGTAATTAAACAAAAAAAAAAATCATATATCTCATATTTTTTCAGTTGATTATTTTCAAAACTGTTAGGGTTAATCAAAAGTTCCTGCTGTTTCAGATACCGCCATTTTTTTTTCTTTTTTGTAAGTTGCTGTTTCAGTACAGAGTTTGTTCTGTGGGTTTATTATAAAATGTTAATTGAATATAATTATAAACTATTTAGTAAATTATAATAACACACAAAATAATATTACAAATTAAAATGAAATGTCTAAAATAATAATACACGAAAAAAAAAATATAAAAAGTGAGGTTAGTTATGTCGTATGTAACTCTGAAAAAAAAGATAAAATAATTGAGATTGTAATACAGTGCCATCTATCGACAAATTACAATACCTAAAGACTTAGACAACCAAAAATTGCATTAATATCGAAGTGAAGTTCACTTTAAACCAACAATATGCTACTGAATTTTTCTAAAAAAAAAAAAAAAATATGCAAGTGAAACATTAATTTAAAAAAAAAAATGCACACGAACTTTAGTTTAACTCTGATATGTTTGAAAATACTTGAAAAGATTTCGTCAAAGATTTCTACGTTGACCTAATCGTGATCTAACATCTGGGCCACTAACAACACGAGTCAAAAAGAAAAGAAAATGGGGGAGGGTATAATGGTAGGGAGAGTGAAAGAGAGCAGTTTAGTTAAGTGCAATGTTCCTATTGCATCGTTGCAGAGAGAATAGAATCCATAAAACGCCATATGTTGAACATTGTCGTGGGAGTAGTAGTTCTCTCGTTTGCTTAATCATTGACATTTATTGATGCTTTACAAATAAGGATTATCGATTAAAGAAAATTAAAAAGAAAAAAAAACACAAGACCCGTTCGAATTCTCTTTTTACGGTAGATTAAATTAAAAACAAAATTAATGGAGACTTTAAATGGGCACAATGGGGTGGGGGAACGTGAAGTTCGTTAATTGGGGACGATCAATTTTAAACGATCCAAGTGGATGTTCCAATTTTATTCGTCAAATATAAATTTAATGATATTATTGAACATATATTGGGTTGGCAACTAAGTCATTGCTGATTTGAAAAGGCCACCTATTGACAAAATCTGCAATCACTTACTTGCCAACCCACTAGATAGGTTAATTTCAGATAGAATTTTAAAATACACCCTGTAGTATTTGAATATAAGAAAAAAGCAATTGATTAACATAATATTTTAAGGTTAAAGAGCTAAGAATAGTAATCAATAAGTATTATTATAGTGCGGTCATTGAGCGAGCATAGAAAACAACGGGGTCTTTTGTCGCGTGGTGGTTCCACGTGTAAAACGAGATAGGACCCCATAGTCGTCTCGTGTATCCCATGTCCGTCGAAATATATCATGTTACATCCAATGAGACTACTACTATCCGGATGTGGCGTTCGAAACTCCCACCATCCCCCTTCCACCTTCTCCTCCTACCTCGGAAGAAAAAAGCAACTACGGGGTTACTCACCCCCGACCTGTAGGGTGGGTTGTGACGGTGGTGGTGGTGGTGCGGGGTACATGCGTCCACCACCCACACACCCCCTGTGCTTGACAAGTAAGGGTGGATTTTGTGTGTGTGTGTGTGTGTGTGTTGCAGCCATTGGCTTCGCTTATTTTGTTCTCTTTCTGTCTCTCACACACACACATACACTGTGAGCTTTTGAAAGTATCATCTCCTGGCCACTTCGCAGGGCTTCCAACGAAGAAGAAGAAGAAGAAGAAGGAAGAAGCAACCGGATTTTATCGACACGGCGCGTGCCTCTCGTAGAAGCCCTTCCCTTTCCCTTTTTTTTTTTTTAATAAGAAAAAAAGAACTTCTCACAAGTGACCGTCTCCTGTTTTAATTAACGAAGCTTACCTCGGAACGAGAGTACGGGTGGGTGGGTGTCTAGCCATCTTCTTTTTTTGTCTCTGTCTTCGTCTTATCTTGTCTGGAAGATTATAAAATAAATAAATGAAAATTTGTACAACCCTTTATCTGTCGTAAGTCATCTCTCACGTGACTACATCAATTGGAAAAATTTAATGGATTTTAAACGATGATGAGTTTAGGGTCAAATCAAAAGTTCGCAACAACAAATTGTGTTCTCTCAAATAACGCAAGTTTTTCTTTTCTTTTTTGAAGTCAGTCAAATTAAATTAATAATACAAGAAAAAAATTTAAAAAGTAAGATTAGTTTTATCATATGAAATAATTGAATTGTAATACAGCATCATCTCTTGCAAATTTACAGAATTTATAGACCCTAATAATATCTTCTTCTTCTTCTTCTTAATATATATAAATCACGTATCACGTTGTTTGTTCGCAATGGACTTCTAAACAACTGAACCGATTTTAATCAAATTTTCCACACTGTGTGCAATTTCATCCAACTTGAAAGATAGGGGATAGTTTATATCTCAATTTATAATTGCAATTGACTTAAAGACGTGTGTATTGGACTGATTGTGAACCACAGCAACGCGTGGCAGGGTACCCCTTATTTTGTATAATATTTAGTAAAAATATCATTTTGAGATCGTACTTCAAACATATCTCTTTCTTTTTCTCATTATTACCTCTTCTCATTTTCAAGATGATCCGATATCACCCCTTTGATACACCGATACATGATCATTGATTGTCATAAAGTCTGATATGGTAACCAGACACCCGATAGTCTTCTTCTTCTTCTTCTTCTTCTACTTCTCTTCCTCACTTCAGAGTCACTTTTTCTTCAATAAGGATATGTGCTCATAATTATGAAAGTGATCTAACCTAACTCATACATCTCTTGTTTAGAAATATTAATTAAAGGATTAAAATAGAAAAAAACTACTACTGTAATGATTTTTTGAAAAATACAGTTCCTCTCGTGATCGATTATTTTCTCCCTCTCTTTCTCTTAAAGCTGAAGATTAATTACGTAAATTAAATTAAGTAGTACGAACGGATACCATAATAAGATGAAGTTTACTGTCTAATAAGAAGATAACAAGATAATAAATAAGAATCGGTCAGGATGTAAGCCTAAAAAGATCTTTCTATCTATCTATCTCTCTTTCTCTCTCTCTCTCTCTCTCTTTCTCTTGTAATGAATCGTGAAAGAGTAATGATACACGACGAAACTTTTATCAAGGATTAACTAATTGGCCAATTACACCCACGTTCAACCCGATTAACCACACAACGATCTATCGATCTCCTCATCGTCATCATCATCATCATTATCATCATAGTCATCGTCAGTCTGACTTAATTCTTCCTTATTTGGTTTCAAATAACTACTCCTTCACTATACCTAAAACAGTCTACTTTAAAAACAAAATTATATAATTGTTTGATTCGATAGTTCACGAGAGTTATTACATCTTCACGATCATTCGAGCTAGATCTCAATTTCTTTTCATCTTTTTTTGATTTCAATTATGAAATGGCACGATGAATATTCAATGTAAATTTAACTCTAACAAGGAAACATTACACTGAAACACCAAGGGATTTAATTGAACTTTAAAGCAAAAATTTAAATGCTTTTTTTTTTCAAAATTGGTTGACCAATGCATAAAACTAATTTACCATGATAATACTTCATTAACCAATAAATTCTAACAGAGATATTTATGCTAAACAATTTCAAAATCAATTCTATTGCAAAAGATGAAATGAAAAAAAAAATAGGAATCAATCTATCGTTATTTGTTACTATTTTAAACAATACAATTGATTGATTCCTATTATTATCTTCTTATCTTAATATATATAAATTAGGTGTCACGTTGTTTGTCCGCAATGGACTCCTAAACAACTGAACCGATTTGAATAAAATTTTGCACACTCTGTGCACTTTTATCCAACTTGAAAGATAGGATAGTTTATATTTCAATTTATAATCGCAATTGACTTAAAGACGTGTGTATCGAATTGATTGTGAGCCACAGCAACGCGTGAAAGGGGCACCCCCTAGTTTATCATAAAAATATGCACATAAACTTTCTACAAAATAATATACAAAAGTAATTTTACACAATACTATGTTTCCTTTCATTTTTTTGTTACAGAAAATATAAGAGATTATTCAGATTACAATCATAATTTTGTTGTTAATAATTTCACTTAGAAAACAAAGGTTTTTCAGTGTGTCGAGTTGAATAACGTTGATTCGTACTTGTACAATGGGAAAGGTAATGATTACCTTTAAAATGCACGGTCCATTTACGAAAGAAGTACGTAAATATGTAAAAGGATGATAGTGTCTGGTACGTTAAGAGAAAAGATTATAAATATGATGGTACCAGGTTGTAAGGATGTGGGTGGTACATATAGAAGACATGATTCTCGTCGCCTATGGCGTAATCAGCCATATCAATGCACACCACGCACACATCTAACAGTCATGACACTTAATTCACCTATTGTCTTTTAAAAATCTTCTTATACTTTTTCATCAACTTCTTACCCTGGTTTCTTTCTATTTTTATTTTTTTTATTTTTTTAAATGTTTCTGTTTAATATATATTGTTCAAAAAAGAATTATCTCATTTTAGTAAATTGAAATTTTTTCATTTTCTACAAACAACGTGTTGTGGTGGTATTAGAAAATGGTGGCACTTGTGGTTGGTACTTTACAAGGTAAAAAGAAACATTGTTAACAAAAAATGATGGCAAAGTACGATTAAAACTCTCTTGACCGACATAATTCTCCTACCGCGACTATTAGATGAGTAATTGCATTCCACGGAAATTTGCTAGGCGTCAATGACACTAGAAACGAACCACCACCATTACCCATCATCACCATCAACATTACTCGACAATTAAACTACACGTAAACCATTCCTATTTGTTGTTTCTAACCTAGAAATATACAGTGAATTTACAAAAGTATTTAAACACTATGAAGTATTTTATTCATTATAATAATTATATTATTAATATCGGATGTTGGTATGACTTTTTAGGTTATATATCTATATAAAAAAGATCAAATAAAAGTTTGTATTCTCTATGTTCTGTAAATTTTCGATAGATGGTGCTGTATTACAATTCAATTATTTCAATTATTATCACGTGACACAACTAACCTTACTTTTTACATTTTTTCGAGTATTGTGGTATTGTTTTGCATATTTGTATCGTGACAGGTGTTCAAATAATTTCGTGAATCACTGTCACGTGCTTAATATTTCTTTTTTTCAATCGTACTTTCTAAATCATATACTTTTTTTTATCAATTACAAAATAATGATTCATCAAAGTCACGTGCGCGTACTATACAAAGTTGCTTTTTTAATGTACAAAGAAATAAATAATTAGTTTTTGTTGTTGTTGTGATTACGATATTAAATTGTAAATTTCCGGGGATCATTCGATGACACGTACAAAAGGTTATTGAGATTCTTAAAGTGATAGTTAAACTTGTATCGAAGGTGTAATGCTCGAACGCATACGTGATAAGATGTCTGCCCATTCACACGTACTCATTTTGTTGAATACAAAGTTGGCAGGTCGATAAGTAAGTAAGTACTATGCATCGGTTGTGTTGTATAAGGCCTTTTTCTTCTTTGTTCTCTCAACTTTTTTCTCTCTCTCTCTCTCTCTCTCTCTCTCTCTCTCTCTTTTACCTTCATAGCAATAGAACGTATTGTTCTGAGTCTTCTAAAATCAAGAGAAACGAATAATGCTAAGAAACAACAATCTTTATTCTTCTAACAAACAAAATATTCTTCTTCATTTTGTTCTCTTTCTTTCAGATTAGATTATTTCAACGTTATAATCATTTCTTTGTAGACGAGATAAGAAAAATTATGGTTAGAGTTATGGATATTCAAAATAGGATGTTTTTTGTTAGGTTATAATCATTTTCTTGATAAAAACGTAGAGAAATGAGATAAGAAGAAATGAAGGTTACATTGAGAATTAAAATAGATTATTTCTTTTGTTGTCTATTTTATAAAAATAGAAAAAAAAAGAAAAAAAGAAATAACAGTTAACGAGTTTCTATCGTGTTTTTTGGTCACCTTCGATACGATCGAAGTTGAAAGTTTTTGTATAGCTTCTCGCGTTCCGCTTGCGTGACAAGGTGGTTACAAAAGGGGTGGAGGTGGTGGGTGGTTAGCCCCTTCTCTTTGAATCAGATTCCTGGGTATTCGGTGAATGATCGATAATCGTTTTAATCGATTCCGCTTGAACCGAAAGCTCAATGTAGCACGGAAAGTGTTCGGGGCCCTAGCGAACAACAACCGTAACCGATATTTTTCCGGTTTCCGTTCCCCGTATTACAACGCCGATTGAGAATAACGGTCCGTCCTATCCTCCTCGTCGAATGGTTACGGTTTCCGAAAGTAGTATTACGAGGAAACCGATTTGAAATAAGTCAAATGCCGTCATGTTTCTAGCAGGAAGAACTCGAAAGAAAAGGGGGAGAAATGCAAGAAGAATTATTAAATGCAACAGAAAAAAGGTTAACCGTTATCGAACGTGATTGGCTATTCGAAAGAGATGAAAAACAAATAAACCAAAAAATTAACTCTTCCAATAGATACACTCACACATATTTATACAGTTATGTGTTTTACCTAATTGTAATCTGTAACCTAAAGTCTTTAGGATCTGTTCTGTTCTGTGTATCTTTTTCGATAGATGGCGCTGTATCACAATCTCAATCATTTCACGTTTTTTTCAGGTTTCCATACGACATAACTCACCATACTTTTTATATTTGTTATAATTTACTAAATAGTTTTAGATTTATATTAAATTAACATTTTATAACAAAACCACAAGAACGCGTGTGGCCGGAACATCCTAGTATTTTATATTTTTGTTACTATCCTATTATTAATTGTCCTCCCTACCCCCTCTCCTTCTTAATTATGTTCATTTTTCTAGGCCAAGACGGCAATCTTTTTTTCTATTGTTAAAAGACAATCACGTGATACTTCGTGACAATGTTACATCTCTACCAATTGGCGATGTCACTGAACATGATACAACGATTTTATATTATATCTTTATCGTCAAAATAAAAATCTATCTAAATATTTATATTTATATTTCTAAAGATCATCAAGGATGAATCATGATAACGTGTGTTATCGTGTTTAAGATATGATATATGGAAATAATACCCCGATCGAGATGTTTTAGCAATAAGATAGGAATTATGATTCATTTTGTATTTCAATCGTGTTTATAATCTTTATTTGTTCGATGTTGATAAAGAAATGATTCAGATATTAATTATATAGAAGGGGGGGAGGTTAAATATAAAATCCAATAAATCAATAATTAAAATTGATGATCGATAAAATTATCTCATGTACATATTTACTTTATATGAAGGAATATATCGTGAAGAGGCGTTTGTCGACATTTATCATACGGCATATTTCCCCGACACACCCATCCTGTTGTTCTTCACTCGTAGATTTTCAACTTCCTACCTACGGAAAGAGAGAGAGAGAAACATTATCTTCCAATTCTCGATTATATCCGTTGCTTTCAAATTTAACTGTACATTATAGATACCATAAATATCTTTTCTAATCGTTCACAATAAAAATTAATAACGCATATTTTAATATAGGTTATGTTCAAATGTTTTCACGCACTCACAACACGGTCAAATCTATGACCAAGATGGCGCTGGACTTGCCTGTATCTTTTTTCTTTTATTTTTAAATTAATGGAATAAAAATCTAGTTGTATTGCGTCAAAATTGCAAGAACAGTAGTCCTAAAATACTTTTGGAGGTTACCAATTAGGCACAAATAAAATAATTTGTCAAACAAGGTATTAGAAAATAAAAAAAATATTAAAAAAATGTACGTGTTGTTGACGTGAGGGCAAAAAATCGACGTAATTTCTAGCACAAATCCAATCAATGAAAATGATGAGGTACACAATGGAGTCGTTAATGAGCGAAGGGTGGTGATTTAAAAGTGTGCATGTTGCGCACGTTGCGCATACTATATTCGCGGAAGGAAGAAGAAGAAGGGTCGACAACGATGACTACGACGACGTTGACGACGACGGATTGTTTTCTCATTGATTAAAATCCTTTTCAATGGTCTTCGTCAATGGTCGGCCGTGAAACGTTGAAAAGCTTAGAAGGGGGTCTCAAAAAAACCTTCTCACTCTCTCTCTCTTTCTCTCACCATGTTGAGTTTTTCAACGGGGGGTCGACGACGACATTTTTTTATTTTTTTTTTTATTTCGTGCGTCTAATTGCAGTCACTCTAATTGCGTCTCCCTCTTCTTTTTCTTCTTTTTTTTTTTTCAACTCTAGAATCACAGACATTCTCTTTATCTGTCCTCGAGAAACAAAAAACTAAAATACAGCAAAAATGAAGGGGGAACGTCGAGAGGAAAGGAAAGTATACTAAACTCGCACGCGCCACAATGAAACGCGTGCCGATCAAGCACGCACTATGGGGGAAGGTGGGGTACGTTGTCGTCGTTGACTCGGCAGCTCGTTAAATGAAAATTAGAATTGATTTACCTGCTAGATTGAACGGTACTTAATCTTTCTTTCTCTTACGCACGGATGCTGCCTTTGACTGCTGTAAAAATCTACCTAACTTATCATTTTTTCTCTTGTACCGTGTTTTTTCTTTTAACATTGTATGATGTTAATCAAATTTAATCGGCATTATTTTGTTTGACGTTAGTAGGGGTGAGTGTCATCAGTGTTTGCCTAATAGTTTTGCGCATAACACCAACGTAGCTATTTAATCTTGTAGATATTATCTAAAAAAAAGTAACATGGCGCTACCACCAAACGTCATAACCTTAATTGTATTTGTTTCTATTTTTAAGGGGACTAAATTTGATAAAACATATATACTAATAATGAAATATTATTTTCAGAGTATTGAAACCACCAGGTGGTGGAAGCAGCGATATCTTTGGTTCAACTCAAGACGAGACCAGTCCACGTCGCGTGAAGAACCATAATCAATCTCAACTTGGTAGCGCATTGTTCGGGGACGCTACAGATTCAAGCAGCAATTCCAATTTGACCAACAGCGGCAACAATATGATGGATAACAACGGCGGGGAGACAACAACAACAACACGTTCCGGCACAAAGCCCGGTAATGATTCTTACAATCGCCTGTTTGGCCCTCCCGATGCCCCACCCGCAACCCCAAACGCGAAAAATTACATGCGAAGCAATATACCCCTCAACGGGGATGATACAACGTCGCCCGCTAAAAGTACATCAAGCAGCAATTCGAGCTCGAGTATCATCCACAATGGCTTTACCAATACCAACAATTCTAACGTCAACGATATCACAGGTAAGGACATCGTCGTCATTTGCTGATAGACGACTCCATCTTCTTCTTCTTCTGAATCTAAATCTTCTTCTTCTTCTTCTTCTTCTTCCTTATTTAACCTACTCTTTTTTTTTAGTTTTCTATCATAATCACGAGAGTATCTAGATACAGATGCAAGATACATAAAACAGGTTAGAACATTTCAAATGGAAACTGTAGCAACATCAACATTATAAACAACCCTTGAAGATTATCATTGGCTGAATTTTCATTGAAACAACTGTAAGCGACTGTTTTAACGCTAAATTATATTATCATGGAATAATACTCATCACTAAGTTTGCTTTTGACGATACTTTTCAAGGGTTTACTAAACACTGACAAAATGTTCAAAATAATCAAATTGTGCATTGCTAGATTTCTATCGAAATGTTCCATCCTTTATGGGTAGTTATGCTCGTGTAATTTTTGTTTTATTTTGTACATTATTATTTTATGATTTTGTTTCCAACGCTATGAGTGATTTCAAAAAAAAACCTTTCTTTCTCTCTTTCTCTCTTTCTCTCTCTTGTTAAGTTGAAGTAAGAACTTAGAAATGCGCCAGACTCGATATGCTTCGTGTTTCATAGCGGTACTCTCTTACTGTTTGGTAAAAAAACTTACAGCGGGATATTTTATAGACACAGAAGGAAAGAAAAAGAGAGAAAGAGAGAAAGAGAAAGAGAAAGAGAGATGGAAAATAAATTGCTTCGTTGAATAACGTATCTTGAGTACTTGTATCTGGACACTACCGATTACTATTATAACTATATTTTTCATCCTTCCTTTATACATACACACATATATATTATATATATATAAAAATAATTGTAATTGTAATACAGTTAATTGTATTATTATTATTATATATAATATGTATATATGTATATGCCTATATACCTGTATCTATATATTTATACAGGATGGTAAAAATACATGGTTCGATATTTAAAAGGATTGTAATATTTCCTGAAACAAGTCAAACACTTTTAATCAACCCTTTTTGATATAAAAATACATTTTGTATTAGGTGGACTGGAAAGTAATGTCGCTTTAATTCTTACCTTAAATTCAAACGAAAGACTTTTTAACAAATTTTTATTTTTAATTCAATAAGAGTAGTTAAAATAACGGATTTTTTTTACCACCCTGTATGTGACCCTATATATATATATATAATACGAAGCACATTGTGGCATCGATTTTGTTTCTTTTTTTCTTTTTTTTTGTATTTTGTTTTTTTAATTTTTGTATAGATATAAAAACTCTATCTTAAAATATGTGTCTCGCGGGTTGCAGGCTCTCTCTCTCTCTCTCTCTCTCTCATGTGATGTATAAAAATCGTATGTCACAAATTGGTCTTCGTTCTTATTTCCTTTTAGTATTGTAAGTTAGATTTGTTTATTTTTTTTTTTTTTTATTATTATTAGAATATTGTAAAAATTGTAATCAGAATTTGTAAGAAACTTCAAAAGTGTGTACAATGAGAGGCAACAATTTTTGGACAGGTTTCGCGTTTTTCTTTTTTTACAGAAAAAAAAAAACTATGAATTTTTGAAATTGATATACATATATAATTATATTAGTTGTGTCGTAAATGTGTATAGCATGTTAAAAAAAGGAACAACAATTTATTTCTTTTTATTTATGTATAGATAATATATATATATGTACTTTACACATTTAATCTAATGTAAAATGAATTTTCCTTAAACTGTTCGCAAGCAGCTTTTAGGAGAATCAAACGATTTCGTAAGTGTGCAATGAAAAAAAATATTTGAGTAGACGAATTTACAACATTTTGACCACCCTTATTATTACACATATTATCTCGTTCTTTATTTATTTATTTTTTTTTTCTTCGTTTGTTTGCAATTAGACATAGATAATCTTAACATATCTATCTATCTATCTATGTATATATATATATATAGTGTTTTAATTTATCATTCGTCATAAATAATATCTCCTTTTTTTATTAGAAATGCATACATGTATTAAATAATCGATACAAATATTCACTTTAGATTTTGAAATCATAATTTTGACATCGTTAATCAAAAAATGTAAAACAGTTGTAGGGCCTGCCACAGTATAAACGGAAACACATATTTTGAGTTAGATGATTTAACTGTCATCATCATCATCATCATCATTATCATCGTCATTATTGTTATTATTGTTATTATTTGTCGTAAATTTGTTAATCTTTTTTTTTTTCTTTAATCACAAGCATTCGCAATAGCACATATAAATATATATATAAATATTATTTTTGTTGTCACGTCGTTTACAATTTCTATTTAATTTTTAGAGTTAACGCCATATTGTTTTTTCTTTTTTTGTACATTTTAGCTAAAAAGAATGTTAATAACACACACGGAACGTCGTCGTAAACTTGTTGAAATAGAATTTCACGAGCGTAGCTCGTTATTTACCGACATTAAACAACTTTTTTTATTTTACGCGTCTTAAGTGAAAGCAAAATGCATATTATATATATATATATATATATGTATATGTACGCAGTATATTGCATATGTACACATTTTCACGTTGATATTTTTATTAACACTGTGTCCGAGTATTTTTTTTTGTTTTTTTTTAAGTTTCTTTCGTTCAAACACCTGGTCTCGTTGAAAAATCATTTCAAAGAGGATAACTACACAAATATTAGTTACCCCTCCGCCATTTTAATTATTCAATAATCAAATCACGTACTTTGCTTATTTCGCATTCACCCGCTTATTTTAGTTAGTATAAATACACTTTAAAAAAAGAACTAGTATCACATGTTTCTGTTAATCTTATTAATTTGTTTTTTTGTTTCTCGTTTAAAAATCTTTTCGGACAGACGAGTGAGTAAACGACGATGATTATAAAATTGAACGAACAAAATAATAATAATGATTCATTATTCTTATCATAACTGTAAAATAAGATCAGGTGTTAAAAGATATGATACGTGAAAATTGAGATAACATTGTGTTGTAAAATATGTGTAATGTAAATAATTGTATTATTTGTTTTTACTCGTTTGTACGAAAACCAAAAACACGCACACACGCAAACTGTCGCATTCATAAAACACCACTAACGTATGATGGGATGCGATTGTTTCTCTGTCTCTCTGTGTGTTTTGTGATGACGTTTGTCGATGATGCATGGTATCGGTGATGGTGAATTTCTGGTACGTGTTCCTATTGCTTAACGTGCGGCAACGGATGATATCTCTCGCTCGCTCTATCTGAAAACTTGGCGTGTTCCGTTCCTGTTATCCTGTCGAAAATCCTGGCAGGAGGAGCGTCCTGCATGCCACGCAATCCAGTCACCGGAGATGGAGTCGACGTGACGCCATTGAGGCGCACACGAAGGTGTAGAGGTAACCTTTACATTTGCCAATATTATTTCCTCCAACCATCAATATTATTATTATCATCATTATCATCGTATTCCTTTTTCCTCACTTCATAAATTGTGCCCATTTTCTTTTTATCCTTGTCGTACCTTTTGCATTACGTTTTAAAAAAAAAAACAAACAGTCTCGTTCGAATTTGTCGCCATTTTGATTGACTCCTGCCATTTTGGTTGATTGATTCCCGCTTATTTTGTAGTAGACGGTAATTTCAAAAGTAAATTTTTTACAGTATACAAAAAAAATTGCAGCAAATAGTATTTTACCTTTTGTTTCTTTTTTTTGTAATGTGGTTTAATTTAAAACAAAATGAGAGTCGCGTAATTATTATGATTAACACCATTTTCTTTTTTTTTTTTGAGATACGCATATACATGAGTTTTAATGTAATAATTAAGGGTAAATTAATTGCGTGAATTATTTGGTGTGACGTAGCATATGAGAAAAAGTTGTTTTTTCTTTTCTATGTATCAAGTGTGTCGCTTCATTTTTTTTTTAACACTCTTTCTCTCTCTCTCTTTCTCTATCTGTTTTCAGCTCCTAATTTTCTGTTTTTTTTTTTTTATTTTTTCTTTAAATATAATATATCCTTTCATTGTCTTGAAATAAAATTATTCTCCTCGTGTGACCATTAATCTCATCATTATCCTAAACGTTATTTATAATATAAATATATAAACGTTTTCTTTTCTTTTTTAAAGATTTCCAAACGATCCAAATAGGAAGCTTCCGTATGCAGAACGATATAAAAAAAAAAAAAAACGCAACTTTGAAATATTACAAACCAAATATAATAAAAATAAATGTGAATATACAAAAGTTGACTAGAAATTGTTAGACAAATTTTCTTTATAGATGGTAATCCAGTAACTGGAACTGGGTATACGTCTGAGACGCAGAATGGAGGATCAGCGATGCAGAATGGAACAGGTAGCTCAAGTTCCAGCATAGGTGAGAAATCGAATGGTTCGTCACCAACAGGAAAACCAGCAGGAACTCGTACCCGTGTTCCACCTGGTGGATATTCATCTGGGCTTTGGTAAAAAGGGTTGTTGGATCCATCAACTTTCCAGCAAGCAACAACAGCAGCAACAACAACAACAACAACAACAACCATAACAACATCCCTTTCCATCCTAGAGCATGAACTAAAAAGACAAAATTTGGCGTGTCAATGGTTGAAGAAAGGACGAAAGAGAAGAATAAAATTATGATAATACAAACAAAATAATCAACAACCAAAATTATATAACAAACAATAACAAAAGGCTCTACTTAACCGTCTCTTATTTCGACTTTTGTCGTCAAGTTTTCTGTATCGTAGAAAAATGGATAAACAAAAGTCTCGAACAACTCCAAAAAAAAAAAAACAAAAAAAAAATTGCAGGGCAAACTAAAACACACACTAGCCATCCGAAATTAATTAGTCGTGTTTTTTTGTTTTTTTTTTTCTTTTTAAAAATAACTTGCATAATCTAGCTGGTCGTTGAGTCGAAAGGAAGAGAAAAGAAAAACTAATAATAATAATAGTAATTTAAAAAAAAAAAAAAAAAGAAAAGCAAAAATACCGTTCATTGATCGTTCAAAATTCATTTGGTATTATTCTCAGCTTATAGTTTCATACATGGAGATGATAAACTTAATCGTAAATTGCTACTATACATTATACACATAAATATATATATATATATATATATATATAGTACTTTGATAAATCCATCGGACGAGAAAAAAAAAAAACAAGGAAAATTTTGTTAATCATCCCCCTTTAATCCTTGTCTTTATCTATCTCTGTCTTCTTTTTCTCTCATTTTACCTTAAACTTAGATTTTTCAAGAAAAACAGAAACCCCAAACCCATAGTTTCCTATTTGTTATCATCATTATCATCATCATTTTCTTCTCTTCTTCCACCTTATTCTTAATTCTCGTCTAAATAAATTACATTTCGGCCTTAATGATAAAATAAAATAAAAAAAAAAAAATAAAAAAAAAAAAAACTGACGAAGGCCTGTTGCCCCCTAAAATCCATAAACCTCTCGTCGCGATCATTGTTTAGAATTAAATCTTGACTTTAATCGAGACTAAAAACTACTATAACTGAAAAAAAAAAAGAAAATCATTTCTCGATTGTAATATGATCAAAAGTAATAAATAAATAAATAAATTAATTAAATAAATTAATTAATAAATTAATTAGATCGCACAGGGCGTGGATGCGCGAGGAGAGAGGGCATAGAAATTAAAAAATAAAAATGATAAAAAAAAATAAATACTCCCTTCTCCCTGAAAAAAAAAAAAAACAAAAACAAAAAAAATAACAATAAAAAATCAACCTTATAATCTTCTCCTAAGTATAATTATAAAAGAAAAAAAGAAAAAAAAGAAAAAAAAAATAACCCAAACAAAAAAAATTAAAAAAAAAGGAAAAAGCGCAAAAAAAAAAAAAGGAAAAGGAAAAGTCGCAGAGTCGTCGCGGATTCTCTACAACCCCTTTTTCCCAATTTTTTTTCCCCCCCAAGAGAACTGTGTACTAGTACTACAATTATAGTCATGTGATAAATATCTAAAATAAAAGTACATGATGCGTTAAAACCCATTAAACCGCTATATAGTGCGTTATTAATCTCCGTGCCTTCTTAATTGTAAACTTTTTTGTGGTGCATGGAAGATAATGGTACATGCAAAAAAAAAAATAATTAGACAAAAGGGCCGATCATTCTCTTATAATTAATTAATTAATAATCGGTCTATTGATATATATATATATAGATATATTATATCCAATGAGTTTGCATGTTATAATAATATTGACGAATTTTTCAATTGAAATGAAGTATACGTAAAACGATATCATCAATTCTTCTACGTATTTGATTATTTATATATGTAATACACAATGCTATTAATTATTATTATTATTAATATTATTATTATTATTATTATTATTATTATTACTATTATTATAATTACTATTATTACATTATTTGTCTTTTTTACCGCAATTGATTTCCTTCTAATTCAGGGCACGCATTTAGAATTTCATATTTGAGTATATTTTACGAATAGAAGAAATATTTTCTTTTTCCTCTGCCGTTGATATCCATGTAACGCATATTCCTTTTCTGCTTTTTATAATATATATATATATATACATATATATATTATAAATATATATTCTCATTCGTATTGGAATATATTAGCGGATTATTATTAACTAATATGCAAATATTTCTTCTATTATGTTTTATACTCTTCTTTCCCTTTCTATCTTTTTCTTCATCCTTCATCTAGTTTTCTGTTTTTTTTTTTTTTTGACAATTCTTATTTCACTACAATATTTCACACATACTACATGTGTTGTATCGTTTCTTCTTCTTCTTCTTCTTCTTCTTCTATTCACCAAGATATATTTTTTTTTTTTTTTAATGCAATCGTTTGGTGTGAGCAAAGTTTATATCATTTGTAATGCATCGTAATTAGTCATGAAGAAAAAGCCTTTTTGTATTTTGGCATTGATTAATAAAGTTTTTGTAAGCAATAATTATTCTCTTTACAAGTGATATTCTTATTGTTTAATCAATTTTCTCATAGGTGTTCAATTATTATTGGTTTATATTATTTTAGGTACATCTCTGTCAAAGAAACTGCATTTTAATGTTGCAAACAAATTGATCTTTTAATAATTATCATTCCTATTGTTTTAAAAACTATTCATACATAAAAGTATAAAGTTCCTGAAATTATATAATCATTCGTACACATACATAAAATATAAAAAAATAAACTCCAGTAACACACATGAGGCATATTTGGTACCAAACAATTTATTGAGTAAAAAAATATAACAAATACGATTACAATTTAATTTATTTATGCAAAAAGTGTTTTAAATAGAACGACAAATTTCAAATAAAAAAAAAAAAAAAAGAAATAATATAATATAAGGTACGAGAAGTAATAGGAAAGTATGCAAATGATTGAGTAGACAAAATGAACATATTCGCGACAAGAAATAATTATAAATAAATTCAAAGTTACGTATACTTGTACTTGTGTATCACATTACTTCACAAGATATTGGTTATTTCTTGTAGCAAATCTTTTTTTTTTACGCGATATACATTACACATATATTTAATACCTTTTTCTTGATCATTTAAATAATTCATTCTTCATTTTGTTTTCTGTTCGTTTTTAAATACTTGTAATAAGAGTTCTTATCTCAGATTCGTTAGCTTTACAAAGACTAATGAAGAGATGTTTATTAATAGTTTCTTGTTCCATTCTTTTAGCAATTTCACGTGATCTGTTTGTAATAGCAAGTGGAATACCAGCCAATCTTGCTGCATTAAATCCATAAGACTTTGGACAAGCACCTTCACTGAGTTTATACAAAAATGTAACAGTTTCTTGAGATACTTCTTCYTCTTCTTCAGTTTCTACCATACATGCCTAAAAATATTAATTTTACAGAGATGATACTTACTTTGAAATATTCTATAATAATTGAATTAAAAATTGAATTATATTTTACCATGTGAACCAATGTTACGTCCGGATTGTTTTTGTAATCTTCTACCAATGAATGATAATGCGTTGAAAATAATGTACGACATTTTAACTTTGTCAGTTCGTTAACAACTGACGCAGCTATTGCTGTACCATCGTATGTTGAAGTACCACGACCTAATTCGTCTAACAAAACTAAAGAATAAGGTGTGGCGTGTTTTAATATAGCAGAAGTTTCCGTTAATTCAACCAGGAATGTACTTTGGCCAGCTAGAATGTCATCGTTTGCTCCTAATCTTGTAAAAATACGATCTACCAATGTTAGATTACATGAACTTGCTGGTACGTGACAACCCTAAAAAGATTAAAGGACAAAATTAATTGTACAATTTGTGATTAGTTTATTCTGAAAATATTAAATTGATAGGCAAGGCAAGACTTACAATTTGTGCCATGATCGTTAACAATCCTATTTGACGCATCAGAGTAGATTTACCTCCCATATTTGGACCAGTTAAAATAATTACCGAAGCTGTCTGATCTTTAGCGATTGAAGTATCATTGGGAATAAAGTTATCTGATAATATACACGGATGCTTTCCATCTTTGATATCGATGAAGATCTGATTCATACATCATTTACAAATAATAATCAATTGATTTTTTATATTTAAAGTTTATTTTAATTATATTTTGATAGAGGATATACTTCTACTTACTTCACCCTCGTTTACGTCATGAATTTCTGGAATGCACATATCACCGCTATGAGCATATTCAGCAAGAGATATGAGAACATCTAAAATAGCTATTTTGTGAACAGCCATATGCCACATGTCATACTTCTCACTAAACTTTGCGAATATTCGTCTGTTCAAATCCTTCAAAACTTTGTCTCTGGTTTCCTCAACACTCGTTTGTCTTGCCAAAAGTTCCTACAAAAAAAAAAGAAAGAAAACAATATTCATTGGTTAATTTTGTAACTGTGGCTTATGATAGAAAACTTAAAACATGCGATTGATTTCAACTTACTTTTGCTTCAGCGGTATAGTAACGTTTGAAACCTTTACGTTGGGATGCTAATTCATATCCCGATCCAACTTTTTTTATTTGAGAATCTGGAACTTCAATTTGAAATCTTTTTCTATCATGACCAAAGAATGTTACCTTAACACCAAAATGTTTTCTTTGCTTTGCTAAGTAAGCATCTAAATCTTCCTTTATTTCATCCATCTGAGATAACACTGAGTCATATTCGTCGTCCACTCCTTTTTTAGGTACGATACATCCCTGTTTCTTTGCTTCCTCGTGATCGAATGCTGTCTACACATGAAATATTTTATTATATTGGTGTTAAAAAGAAAATGAAATGTTGAAATATTTATCTCGTATAATTTAATTTACTTTAAAATAATCAAGGGTCTCTCTCAAATGAGGAAATTCTCCTTCTGGTTCGAATTTGGTACACCGACTTATCAAATTGGTTTTGAAATCTGTGAATAAAAATAAAAATGTATTAATGTGTAAAGTATAATAGAATTAATATTTAGTATTGATTAAGTATTTGAACTTTGAATAACATACCAGAACACAAATCAATAATTTCCAATACTTTTTCAAATCCATTTAAAGTTGTAATAAAATCCATAATCTTTCTTTTCGAGTACGTCTGACCCTCAAACATTATTGCTCTTCCTTCAGGATGATTCCATAATTTAGCTTTATTACCCAATGCGTGTATTCTACAAATTACATTTATATAAATTCAATCAAAATAATGTTAGTGATAAATGTGTAATGAAATATTTTCAATATCTCACTTGCTTAATAATCTTTCTAAATCTGGAAGATTCGACAACACTGATCGAATAGACTGAACTACATTAACATTTTCTATTAATTCTTGTATAGCCTCTTGACGCTCTTTTATAATATTTTTACGACAAGATGGTCTGCATATCCATTCTCGTAACAACCTGTATTTATTAAATTCAATGTAAATCAAGCAAATATTATAAATAATATACTTGTTTTTTTTGTTTACCTTTTACCAAATGCAGTAGCACAATAATCCAATGTTTTCATAAGAGAACCTTCTCCAAAAATTCGTAGATTGTTGATTGTAATAGCATCCAATACCTGATCAAAATTAATTTGTAAAAAAAAGAAAGAAACAAGTTTGATATACTTGAATAGGTATTTAAAATACGAACCATATTGTTCATGAGTTTTATTTCTGTACGTTCATCACCATTGAAGAAATCAGGTGGTACATATGTTTTAAATTGTGCCTGTGCCAATAATTGTTGATCGAGTAAATACTCTTTAAGTAAATAAATGCATCCTCCAAGAGCACGTACTGCTAATTCTTTATCTTCGGAAGGAGTTAAACCCAAACTATCTCCTTCACTTAAATAAGGTTGTAAACCTTCGGGCCAAACAAAATTTGAATCTTTCTCTTTTTTAAAATATTCACCTTCGTGAAGATATTTCAACGTGTTAGCAGCAGTCCAAAATTGTACATCGCGTTGAAGAGACTCCTTGTAGGCAGCTGCCATCGAATTATTTAAAATTTTCAATACGGCTGGTGATAAATTTCCGCGTTCATAGACAATATGGACTGGTGGATAATGTGCAAATAAAGTCAATAGTCTGGAATTGTAACAATCATCGACAAATTCTCCAAGATGAAAATCACCGATGGTGGTATCTATGAAACATACTCCAAAACTGCTGTTTACTCCTGATTTACATTTTTGAACCAAAGAGAGAAGATAATTAGAATTAGGTGTAGATACGTCAACATCCAAAGGAGTATGAACTCTAGTACCCTTTGTACTTATTTGACAAATCTCACGTTTTACAACCTTGTCGTATTTGGTTACTTTGGACATTTTACTACAACGTTGTGTCATCATGTCTGGTGTTTCAGTTTGTTCAATACGTGCAATCTTATATCCTCTTTCAATAAGACTCGTTGAAAAACGTCCATATCCAATTTCTGGGAAACCAGAATGTGCAAATTCTCCACGCATGTATGTTAGATTAAGTTCATTAACTCCAGTAACTGCATCCATGTGATACAATTCGTAGAACTTTCCAACTTTGAAAAATAGAACACAATCAAAGTGTTTGCTCTTGAGTTCCCACCACTGTCTCATGGCAGGTGTCTGATTGTTAAGGAATTCCAATGGTACGTAAACAGTTCTACAATCATAGTTTGGATCGGTTGGTGGTCTTTTATTAATATCCCTTCTTTTATTAGGTTGAAGGAAATCATATTTTAAGTGAGGCCATGAATCTGCTGGAATAGCAGGTGCACTTGTTGATTGTTCCTGAGATTGTGGTGCAGAAACTGATTTTATTTCTTTTTTCACTACTTGTTTGGGTGTTCCTTTTTCTTTACGTGAACCCCCCTTGGCAATTACAGACTTCTTTGGTTTTTTCTAAAATATTAAAGAACATTTATTTTTAAAAAGAGAAATGAAAACTTAAACTTGCTTTACTAACCTCAGGAGTTTCTTCATCTTGAGTTTCTATTTCACTTTCTGTAACACCTTCAGATAACTCAGTTTCACTATCTTCATCTGCTGAATCTAAAATATATTTATAAAATATAAATGACTTGATAAACAATAGAAAATTGTTATAAATAAAATGAATATGTACCAGGTTTGAAACTATCACCAGAATCTTCACCAGAATCTTCTTCAGGTATAATAATTCTACGTCGTTTGGGTTGAACTGGTACAATTTCTTCATTTTCATCTGATTCTTCATTTTTCCAATTTCTTTTGCGTATATCAATTTGACGATTTTCTTTTTCTTCTACTTTTTTTTGTTCTATAAAAAGGTAGGACATTGTGCATTCTTAGTCCATCATCAACAAAGAGATTTATATTGTGCCCAATAATTATTTCAATTTCTTACAATATAAATCAAATAATAGTAGAATTTATAATACTGAATATATAATGTAAATAAATAAATGTATTAATAATTTAAGGAAATTGATCTAAGGAAATATTTCAGCTTACAAACCTTTGTTCTTTCGTCCACTTTTCGGTGTTCCTGGCGTTGCAGCATTTGTACTTTTATTGTCTTTATTATCTTTATTATCTTTTTGTTTAACAGTCTTTGGTGATATGAAATAATTGTACAATGTATTTACTTTAGACATTTTGTTCTATTGTTAATAGTTAGAAAATTAAAATAGAAAATTTCTTAGACATTAATCGTTCGCTTCTAATTCTCACGACGCTCTCATAGTTCTCTTCCGACCACACAAGGAAAAAATCGCGGCAAAATTTTGACCATTTCTATGATGTAATACCTGATCGATCAGACAGATTTTTCCCTAGAAAAAATAGAAACAAAATATACATTTATTTAACAATTATATTTGTATAAAACATTTCGTAATATTTATTTAAAAAATAAATCATCAATAAAGGCTTTCGAAAAATAATGAGTTACAATAACAAATGTTTAATATTTTTATTTTCATCATTTATGACATATAAATATTAAATAGATTGTGTCTATTACATTTACATATATATGGAGATCATTTGTATAAAAATTTATAATAATCATTCAAATTTTTGTATTATTTTTCAATTTTCTTAATGCACTTGTTTGCACGTTTTTTAACTCTATTTAAATTCTATTGGGTTCCCGCCACTCGTATAAATCTATTCCTCGTCGAATCAAAATGCAGATCTTTTTCTTCGACCAATCAGATCTCAGTCACGATGACAATTTGCAAATAAGCGAATAGTTTTTTGTATTATCGAATCCTAGTTTCATTAAAATTAATAATAAGCATCTATATTTTGTCATTGGTTGAAAGATGGAATAATTTAGAACGGAGAGCTAGCTATTGGTTGAAATTTACGAAAGTTCGATTGGTTTTAACTACTATCGAGAGAAAGCACAAAATCGATAGTATCGATACTATCATGTCCTTTCTCAAAGTACACTTCATGCCCTACGTATTCTGAAGTTAACCAAGTGGGCTGGCGTGGTAGTTTCCCAATTGTATTTCTGATAATCTTCGCTACAATCATGTCTGCAGGTAAATATATTCGTTAGAACACCTTATCTACATAATTCTTTATATTATTTTTTATAGATTAACCTATTTAAAGTTTCCTACGCAACGTTAAAATGATTTTAAACGAACCTAACCAAACTTTGTATAAATTGCACCATGCTTTCAATATTGTACCATATACCATTAACGTCACATTTTATATATTTCAAATGTCAAATTAATTTATTTATTCAGGTAAAAAAGGTAAAAAGAAGAAAAATTGTAAAACCGTCGATTTAATGTCATTTTTGGCTGATGGTGGTGGAACCCCTACCATACCTTTGAAGTCTACGAGTTGGGCCGATGATGTCGAAGATGAGCATGGTATACGAACATTATACATTTATAATAGATCATTGTCATATAATCTGTCAAAGATAATTTCTTTTTTTATTTTTATTTTTTGCATATATATGCATATATAATAGATATTAATTATATTTTAATTTTCTGCTAATTTTGGGATATAATTGAAAGATAGTAAAATGCTCAAATATTAAATCCCAAAGTTTAATGTCAACTAGATAAAGAAATTTGTATGACTCATCCAGCCAATAAAGATAAAACAATGGCTAATCAATAATTCAATTAATTAAATGATATGAAATAAAGTGAAAGTTTTTTTTTTTTTTTTTTTAATTCCATTGTGTAATGAATTATTTTTGTTGATGGTTTTTTTCTTCTATTTTATAGAAGGTGGATATACTTCAAGGAGTAATAAAGAACCAGTTGTTTTGCCTACTGCACCTAGAGCAGCAAGAGGTTCACGTATCGATGAAGAAAATATTCCTACAAATCCTCCTTTTGTTGCATATGTAACTAGTTTACCTTATGAAGTAGATGAGGATGATCTTTTTGAATTTTTTGCTGAAATGAAGGTTCATTGATTTTCTTTTTATTAACAAATTAATTTTCAATTGATTTATTTGATTGATTTTGTAATTTGAATACTTTTTAGGTGTCTAGCGTGCGTTTACCTAAAGATCCAAACAAACAACTTAGAGGATACGGTTATGTTGAATTTGAAGACCGTCAAAGTTTAATTGACGCTCTTTCAATGACAAATACTGTAAGAAAAACAAATAAAATATCTTCTTTTAATATTCGAAATAAATAAACAAATAAAATTTTGGATATTTGTAGACTATGAAAACTAGGCGTATTCGTATTGAAGTTTCAAACAGCAGTAACGATGAACGACGTGGTGGTCGTTTAGGTAGAGACAATCGCAGGGATACCTACGATGATCCTGAACGTACTTCTGGGGATTGGAGAAGTAGGCCTAGGGATGAACCCGCAGGATCAGAAGGTGGTGATACTTATCGTAGACCTTATGACAATAGGGAAAGAGAGAGAGAAAGAGAAGGTAATAATAAATAAATTTTTTCAATACATATTTTGTGTCTTACTTGAAACAACAAAGAAATATGTTTTTCAAAATTGTCTCTTATGTTTATTATAGTTACTGATGATAAGCCTGGAGCATGGCGTAATAGAAGCGAAGATGACAGAGGAAGATCTGCCTTCAAGGATAGAGGTTTTAGGGATGACGATAGGGATAAGGAATGGTCACGTTATGGTGACAGAGGTGGTAGTAGAGATAGAGATGGTGATAGAGATAGAGATAGAGGTAGCAGYTTTGGTCCACGTCGCGATTATGGAGATTGGGAACGTGATGGTCGTAATAAAGATGGAAAAGGAAATTTAGAAACAAAGCGTAAGTTAATTGAATATATTATATTGAAACTATTAATATTTATATATTTCATTTTGTTTAATGTATATATTTATTATATATTCAATTGTAGCCACTGAAACACGAACCAGACCAAAGTTACAATTGCAGCCTCGCACTAAGCCTATTGAACCGTTAAATGTTAAAGAAGAAAAATCTGAATCGACAACTACATCTACTTCCACCTCATCTGCACCTGCTACTAATATTTTTGGTGCAGCTAAACCCGTCGATACTACTGCCAGAGAGAGAGAAATAGAAGAACGTCTCGCTAAATCATACGCAGAGTCAAGATTGAAGGAAGAAGCGTAAGCTTCTGTTATATTATTTTTAAACTATCATTTTACAAATGTTTCTAATTTTGTTTAACAATTATTCTTCTTTTAATCTTTCCAATTAACAGAGAAAACGAAAAACGCAAGGAAGGTACATGGGGTCGTCGAAATGGAGTGAGTTTTGTTTTATAAACAAATTTGATTTACTTTTTACGAAACATTAAACTAACATGAATTTTCTTTTATTAGGAGGATCGTGATGATAAAGAAAAGGATAAGAGTCGTGAAACCTGGAGATCAGATGCAGATAAAAAATGGGCTGACAAATCAACGACATCATCTCACAGTCAGCATTCGACTACTGCGCGTTCTGGTATTTTTCTCTTTGCATTTAAAAAAAGCAACTAGTTCTAGTTTCTATAAATATTTTCGCTAAAGAGAAACAAACACACCGGATACAATTAAGCATACTGTTTGTATGTCAGATCAACATGGAGATTCTAGAGCGGATTCCAAAGGAGATTCCAAAGGAAGTTCCAAGGGGGATTCCAAAGGTGATTCGAAAAATTCCAATTCTCGCAGTGGTCCGGCACCAACGAAAAAAACTGATAATCGTGGATTGGATAAGTAATTATTATTATTATTATTATTATTACATTTACATTTTGTACGATATGTTTTTCATGAGGAGGGTGTGTGGTTTTTATTATTAAAATAAATTCTAGCAGGGAACGAAAGGATAGAGATAAGGAGAAGGATGAACTCGATAGAATGCCCAAGGCAAAAGACGAAAAAGCTCCAGTGAGTAGAATACATATTGTTTTTTTTTTTTTTTTTTTTAATATTGTTACATATATTAAAAAATGTATATATAATGTAAATTCCATTTCAGAATTTTGTCGTTTCCAACAAGTATTCCATGTTACCTGATGACGCGGATCCAGACATAATTGAAGATTAGTCGTATCATCATAATTTAACATGCCACAACGGGCATGCTAATTGGTCTATATGCATATATTACTAATGTTTGATTTACAATTAAAACTACGTATCCCACATTCATTCACAAAGCAAGAAGGCATATTCTTCTCTTGGTACTATTTTACAGGAATTATTGTTGATTTATATATATATATATATATATATATTATATATATATTTAATCTATTTTATTATTCCGAATATAATTATCAATCTTCTTCTATTTGTGTATTTGATTTATATTTAATAATATTAATGAGTACTTTTTATGTCACTAAATCAACGTGGAAAAGTTTTCATATTATTATATTTTTAAAAAAAGGAATTATTATTTCAATACCTCATGCATACATATATATATATATGTATATATATATATATATGTAATATAATAATTCTATAAATATTGCATTTTCATGAAATAGGAATTGGGATTTTATTTGTTGTAGAGTTGTTGTACATTGTATCTTATTTACAATATAATATATCAATACTGATACAGTTATGCCAGATGCTGTGTTATTATAGTATTTTTTACGATACAGTACGATGTTTTTTCATGTATCATCTATAAAAAAAAGAAAAAAAAGAAAATCGAAGTAACAAAAGATGAAACACCTTTGTCAATCGAATTAACTTTGTGCTACGTACGCTGTACTCGTTGTATATCAAATTCAAATTATAATATAACAAGGAATTATCACATTGGAGAAAATAATATTTATGTTCACATACACATATATATATATATATATTTTAAAGTTTTATTACATCATCTTTTTGTTTTTTTTTAATTGATCATTTTACCTTGCCTCTACTTTGTATAAATTAAACTAAAATTCTCTCTTTTGTTTTTTTTTTTTAATAATATTTTAGTACAATAAATTAGTTAATATTAATGAAACTTATAAAGGTAATGCACGGTCTTTTTTTTTTTTTTTACAGAACTGTGCAAAAAGTTTTCATACGTCTTTATATATATATATATATATATATAATATTATATACAAAAGTATTAACTTGATATATTATATATCAATTTTAGTCGGTCATTATTGTTGAGTAGTCTGTGCCAATTGACGCAATTGCTTTAACACAGTTTCCAACAATTTTTTCTTATCCCTTTCGCTTTTTTTCAATACGGAAAATACCGTTTTCTTATCGGATTCTTTAAGTCTGTAAAAAGAGTACACGTCGTATTAATATTAATACATATTCGATGATAAAAAAAAAAGAAGAGTTATACTCTCGGTTACATACTTCTCTAATAAAATCACAGCCATATTTGGTGTTACTAAGTTATATTTGCTTGAATCATGACCGTAGTCATGAAAGTAGGTTGGCCAATCCCAACCCATGAACAAGTCTAGCAATTGTCTTAATTGACTGAAGTATTGCAATAATGTACCTTCTGGTAAACCGACAATAGGTTCTGAAGCAGCAAACTCTGTAAAATGTAATCATTATATATACATATATATATATATAATAATTGCTTACTATTAAATAAATTGAATCTGTAAATACAAATACATACGTTCACATTGTATTGTATCCAAATTGACTTGTTGAAGTGCACCCATTGATATTTGTTTTACATCTTCGCTGATTAATATATCTAATATAGCTTTTGCTATATGATCGCAAGCCGATTTACATGCAACTTGTGCAACTTCATCCTAAAAGTTTACAATGATACACATTTATTAAATAGAAAATTGTTTATGAATTTGTTTACATTAATATATATATATATACATTCTTTTTTTTATATATACGTACTGGTAAATTAGTAAAACATGTAAATGTACTTTGTAAAAATGCTATGAGATCTGTAATGAATCCAGAAGCATGGCCTTGAGGTTCTGACAAATTCCAATCATAATTTTCTAATTCTAAAAATTCGTCGAGCTTCTTTTCAAGTTTTTCACATATTTGTGTTTCTGCATCTTCTCTGGCTACTCTAAACATGGCAGATTTGTCACCGACACAACTTAATTGTCCTTCGTGTTGTGTTCTGTAAGAATATAAAAATGAATCATTCTTTGAAATTGAAATTGAATTGAATGATGTTTGTTAAAATATTTCATTTCTACCCAGTAATATTGGTAACAAATTCTTCCAAATATTTTGTAGATTTTTCTAAATAGCCCATGTTTATTATAATTTGAACAACTTGTAAAAGAGCTAATGATGGTTTTCGAAATAATGACGACAAACATCCGCTAAATGTTCTCGTTAAAAGTAAATTAGTCGATTTGCAAATCATTTCGTCTATTTCTGCTTGAGTAAAATTAAGATCCTCGGAATATTTTAAACAAGCATAAATGAATTCTTTAACTTGTTGATAAACTTTTGGTACCATGGCTGAAAATGGAAATTTTTTCGGAAAATTTGTCGCTTTTTGTAATTCCTCGTCATGATATGGAAAAGAACTAAGAATGCTTTCAAATTCTGCTTGTGACGTGACCTGTAATTAATTAACTCATTTGTGATATATGACCTATAGATGTATAATGATTTTTATTACTCAAGTAATCAATCATACCTGTAATGGTAAAAAACTATCCTCGTCTAAAATATCTCGAAATACTTGAACCCAATGTTGCATAAGAACTTCATTATAATGTACACGAATTTCTTGTAGTAAATCCCAAAGTTGTCCAACAGGATATCCATAATTCTAAATTATTATTATTACTATTAATCATTTATTATATAATTTTTATAAATTATTAGACATGTTGTATCACAAATGTTACTTACACTCAATGTCGTGTTAAAAAGCATTATCAAGTTTTTTATTTTTAATATTAACGTTGCATCTGTACAATATGCCTAGAAAAATTGAACAATTAATTAATGAATTATTCATATTTTTAAGGTTAATAGAAAACTTACCGAATGCGTTCTAAGTGAATTGACTATTTTAGATAAAGCCATAGTCCATAATTCTTCTAAATAAGAATGAGTAACTAATCCATTACTTGTATTTAAGATATGATCTTCCACCACAAAAAAGCCAACGAGACTATGTAAATAAGCCTGATATCCAATCAAACTTTCATGCTAAATATACAAAATATTAGAATTGTTTATATGTTGTGATAAGAAATATAATTGATAGAAATGGTGTATGTACATTAATTACCATATTAATAGGAGGTTGCAAAACAAGTCTAGCTTGTTCCTTTCTTTGGTTTCTATAATAACTCTTGAATTTTTCACCTTCACTAAGGACAGTGTAAATGTGCATGCAACGATACACCGGACTAAAATCCATCAAATCTTGAGCACTTAATTCTTCCTCCCCGTCACTTGATTCAGAATTTGTATGTAATTTTTTCTTTTTACGTCCAACAATCTCAGCTTCGATAACCAATTGTTCAGCGGTCTATTTCAAATGTAAGACACATATTATTTATTACATTAATAACATTGATATCACAATATGATTTAGCTTACATGTCGCATAGCAACCTCTCCAATTTTTGGCGAATGTTTTCTTATATTTTCAAGAAAATCTCGTAGATCCCACATGGAAGCATCTTTTATGTTTTCACGCAATCTATAAATTTGTATTAAAGAGTTATGAAATTATTTTGAATATGTAAAGTATTGACAATTGCTGTAATACTACCTACTCTGGAATTTGTTGAGTTATTTGGGAAGAGAATCTGTAATTAGTAACTTTTGGAAGGTCATGGTGTTCAAGTTGTTCGAGTGTTTTTAAAGCTGGATAATAACGTTTGTCTTTCAATTGTTTTTGTAGTTTAGCGTATGCTGCCAAAACAGGAAGGCACATGGTGAGACTATTTACAGCGGCTGCCATGTTATTTTCAACTTTACGTGCCCGTACAAGTTCTTCCGCTTTTTCAATGACCTTACTCGAAGTAGCAGTTATACATTTGTCTAGTTCTAATATTTCTGCCTGTATAGTTAACGACAACCTTAGCCAAGTTATGCAACTAATGCATAAGAGATATATTTGATGGAAAAATTGAAAGAAAACATAACTAACGTTAAGTTGTTGCGCTTGCGAACGAACTTGTAAAAGTTCACGAATTGAGTCGATGAATCCTTGATAATGATGATTACACAATCTTTCAATATCCTTGTCATGAGCTTTGATCCGTTCATCGAGTTTCTCCTGAAATTTTTCATGTTCATTGCCATCGTAAATAGCCCTGTAAAAAGTAAATACGATTAATGAACAAATGAGGATTTTGTTAACAAGTTAAACAAACATTAACAGTATTACCTGATAATTAGGCTTATACTATTATTGTTTGATGTTTCTATTTCGTATAAAAAATGTTCGTGCTTAGTTGCAACGCTCGATAAAATATTTTGAATTTGAGCGACCGATAATTTTGACATATTATATTATATTATATTATATTATTTTACTTCATTTTCTTTTCATCCCCCTTAGCATGCGCTCTTATTTCCACCCTTTCATTGCGCATATGCAATAGTTGGACCTTGCATCTGCGTAAAAGGGGTGGTTTTCCTGAGCGGGTTTTTTTCAATAGAAATTCAATGACATTTAATGCAACCCTTAATAAAATAAACATACCGAAAAGTAGGTCCTAAATAATCATCAATAGCTTCTATTTCCTGTATAAGGGCGTCGTAACGTTGCATTTTTATTTCACTACTTTTTCAATATTTCATTTATTCCAAGAATTATATTACATTTGATTATAACAAAATGTCATCCTAACCTAGAAATGATTGTTCATTGACGTTTTCAGTAAAAAAAAAAAAATCTATACAGCGTAGACAGAAATAAATAATAAATATGTCAAGAATTTATCAAATTTAAAACCACCCATATACGACGATCCTGATCGTTCGAAGCGCCATCTAGTAAAAAAAAAGATTAAACAATTTTATTTTGGTACCCCATTTGGATCTTTTTATAGTTACACTCCTGAATCATGAAAATGCACCCCTTGGAATTTTTGTCACGATACATTCCTGAACATGTTTTTGTTGTTAACAGACGTCAATTTAACGTTTGAAATATTTACAAATGTTAAGAATTATAATGGCAGATAAGAAATATTTTCATAATCAAGAATATAATAAATTAAGGTTATGTTATTATTATTACAAAGAATTGTTAWACGTAAAAAGACATGTCACGTTGTTCATTAATTATAAAGTCGGTTTTGTAAGATATAATTGTTAACATTTGTTATTTAAATTTAAAAGTCTTATTTATTTATTTATATATTTTCCATTTGTCACGTGCTCTGTACAATTTACAATGACTAATTATTTAACTTGAATAAAAAGATTAGTCAAAGAAGGAAATACGTTGGAATGAACCTTGGAAAAACAAATATATTTTTGAAATGACATAAAACTTTACCACAAATATACATTGATACATAATAATTAGTTGAAAGTTATTTAAACACAGTATATCATTGGAATATATATATATATATATATGCAATATTATTTCATAAAAGATTTACTTAGAAAAATACATATTTATATTAACATGTGTTTACAATTGAAATGAATTAGCCAATAATCCATTGACTCCTAAACCTGTTACTTCAAATACAGAACCAGCTTTAGGTTGTTGTTTTTTCTCTTCCTCTGATAATCCATAACTTGATGTGGTAACATACAAACTTTGTAAGTTGGGTCCTCCAAATGCAACACTTGTTACTCTTTTAGCTGGAAGTCTGATTATACGTATTAATTTTCCAGTTTTTGGGTTCACATTAAGCACCTAGACATGAGACGTATTAATGATAACAGATGTATTACTAATTAAATCAAATAGTTGTTAGATGTTTTAGTAATTTCATATTAATTAGTTATCTTTACTCACAGAAGAACCATTAAAAACTGCTATCCAAAGATTACCATCTGTGTCTATAGTCATACCATCTGGAACCCCTTCGGTAATGTTATTTTGTTCCAAATCAAATACAATTCTTCTATTAGCTAAAAACGATAACAAAATGAACGTCAAACTTGTGTATTATTATTTAACGTCTCTAATAGAAATCTTGAAATATTTAATTACATATAGTTCCAGAAATGGGTTCGTAATCGTATGCAGCTATTTTACGAAGAGGTGAATCGATATAATAAAATGTATCATCTTCTTTGTTCCATGCTAATCCGTTGCTTATAGAAACAGGTGATATTTCAACGCGAGGAACAAAATCTTTTCCAATACGATAGAATGATCCTTGATTGGGTTCAACCTCACCATTTACTTCTGGACCCATGGTACCTGTTCCAAAAATTTCTTTTTATTAATACAATTCTATTAATTGCAGATTATATTTAAATACCAACCGCCCCAAAAACGTCCAGATGAGTCAACTTTGCCATCATTCCATCTATTGCCTTTGTGTTCTTTATCAACGACAGACAAAACTTTAGTAGAAGATGAAGTTAAATTAAATTCCGAATCCCATGAAATTGAAATAAAATCAAGACCAGCACCCGCTACAAATTTATTAGCATCATCCTCAACGGGTATGGCTACTCCAACTGGACCATTTGCTAAAAACAAAAGAAAATCATTTATAACAATTGTTCATCTATTGTTTTTTTATAATTAAATTGTATTAATTTGTTATTACCTATGTATGTATGTGTAACAGAACCGGTAATAGGATCTAATCTGCATAATAATTGGTTCATAATATCAACAAAGAATAATTTTTGAGATCCATGATCCCAATGAGGCCCTTCGGAAAGTCCAAATGGTTTAGTTACCGCTTTAATTGTAAACCCGGGGGTATTTTCAGTAATTACAGGTACATTTTTGCTATATATATATAAAAAAAAACAACTTAAATTATTGTAACTATTGTAATTATTTAGATATGAAAAATGGTATTACAAATGTGTACAAGAAAATAATAAAAACCAACTGATTAGATAATAAGAATAATAATGTTGATAAACTGGACATGGTAATACCTACAAATTTGTTTTTACGAATGTCGTAACAAGGTCGAATAATATATAAGGTTATCAAATGGAATGAGAAAAAGAAAAGGAATGCGGACTTGCATCTTTAAATCAATTAAATGAAGTCGGAAAAATGATAGAAAAATGATTACACAAGTTCTACGAATGTTCGATATTAATGAAGAATTATGTAAGAAGGAAATATTTACCAAGCCATTTGAGAAAGAACAAAAAAGAAAATAACTGATTATTACAAATATATTTGAACAAAAATAATCATTAATTGTTTAATAAAAAAAAAAATAGGATACAAAAGTAAAATGTTTAAAGTGTTATTTAAAAAAAAATTATTATTAAATTTGATAGAAAAAAAATGGACGACGAATAAGATGAACGTTTCCGTCCTATCACGAATAAAGCCGTCTTCAAACTACTTGTTGCCACTCCTCAGATATCACGTTTAACTTCAATTTAATCACATCTTTACATTCTATGTAATTGGAAGCGCGTCTTATATATATTTTATGATAATACGTTTCGTGATTATCAAACTGCATATTAATCATCCGCTATTTCAAATCTTTTTATTCATTATGAAATATTTTTTCAATTCTTTTTCAAATGGTCACGTGTTTACTTACATATTTTTGAACAAAATATAATTTGTAAATAAGAAAATGAAAAAAATTAAAGATTAAAATCATTATTATTATTATTATTATTATTATTCGAATATTTTAGTAGACTTTTGTATGAGACATTCGATAAATTAGAAAGTATAAATTCCAAAGAGTTTAGAAACACGCGATTAGGTATTGAAACAAGTTTATGATGATTTTTTTTTTAATGTTCAAATATAATTGTAAAATAAAATTGAATCTTTTTTTACTTACCGATGATGTGTATGATGTGAATGACGTGCAAAAGTTGAAGAAATCAAAATTAGATTTAAAAAAAGATAAAGAAAATTGTTGAACATAATGATCAAGAATTGATGTTTTCGATGTAACAATAACTTGAGAAAGTGATCAAGGACTACGAGCTTGTTGATGGTCGTGTGGCAAATTAAGAGGAGCAAAACAGAAAGAATGCTAAAATAAATATATTCCTTGTCCTTATATAGAATTTGACGTTCACCTCGTTAAATCGAAACTTAGAAATAAGCTTGTTGATCAACTTGATAGCGCGTAAAATCAATATTTTACGAAACTCCTTGAATATTAAATTAAACATATTATCTTTCCTACATTATTTGCATTTTTCATATACTTTTATTATTGTTAAATAACAAGACAAATTGTTAAGGAAAAAAAAACACATATTTCTTTTTTTCCTATTTTATATTCGACAACCATTTTTCAAAAGAACAATTCTAATTTAACTAAACCTATTGTCTAATATATCTAATATATTCTTTTTTACTTTATATATTTATTTTATACAAAATTATTCAATTTTTCTATGAAATATTTATTTCATTTCTATGAATAGAAATATAATATAATAATACCATATATAATATATATATATATTCATTTTTACGATATAAAAAATATTGACATAATGATTATAAAACATTTGGAAAGTTGTTCAACTGTCTAAAATGATATTAGTAAATATACTTTGTTAAAAGGGGGATTTTTACTCAAACAAAATTGAAAACATCGAAATATTCAATTTGAATGAGGTCAAATATACGCGCCATATGTACAAACAATTATTATTCGGTGCGCATGCGCCAATAAAATCATTCAGTGCGCATGCGCCAATAAAATCATTCAGTGCGCATGCGCCAATAAAATCATTCAGTGCGCATGTGCAAATAAGATTATTCGGTGCGCATGTGCAAATAAGATTATTCGGTGCGCATGCGTGAGGAGTATGTGGCACCATCCGTCGTCAGATGAGGGAACCCTGTAGTCTCGCGGCCAACATCATCATGTCACGTGACAGCGGCATATTGATACGTGTCGTCCAAGACAGCCACGACTCGCAACCGCTTGCCAGTTTAAGCCTACGCGGCCACCTTTATTCGAGTCTTCTTGTTTCGTGTGTGAGTGTTAAACGGTGTTGTTCTTAAGATCCGTATTAAGATCATCCGTTATTTCTACTCTCGAAGATTGGTATTTTTTAGTGAAATAACCTTACGGAATTAAAATGGGATGTGAGTATAAAACATTGAATTATTATTAATTACAGTAATAATTTATTTTCATAAAACAAATTACCGCTATTTGAGTTTATTGGTAACCTCCCCTTATGACTTATAATAAAATAACATATTGTTCATACGAGAAAAAAGTTTTTTATCTATTACTTAACTTTAATATACGATACGTTATTTATTTATTTCTTACATGTTTATTTGATGATTTTTTAGTTAAATTTTTGGAGGTGATAAAACCATTCTGCAGTATACTACCAGAAATAGCGAAACCACAGAGAAAGGTAAGTTTTCATGAATCTATTCATATATATCTTACATTTATATCTGTCTAATCGTAAACGTCATACCTTATATATTTTTATATCTTAAGAATTAAATCCACGTTGCATTATATTGTAATACATACATGACAAAAAAATAACCTTTAACCTACTTTCACACGTGTAACGTTTCTCTCTTTTTTTTTTTTTTTACAGATGCAGATCTTTTTCATGTTTCTATTTTTCATTTACTTTTCTTTTTCTTTTACAGATTCAATTCAGAGAAAAAGTACTATGGACGGCAATAACGTTGTTTATTTTTTTAGTATGCTGTCAGGTTAGTTATTTTTATACACACACATATATATATATATGACTTATTATCGTCACATCTGTTTCATTATTATTCAAAAAAATATTACAAATTTATTTTCTTTTATAGATTCCACTTTTTGGCATTATGTCTTCAGACAGCGCAGATCCGTTTTATTGGATTCGTGTTATTCTTGCTTCCAATAGAGGTACCTTAATGGAATTAGGAATTTCTCCCATCGTTACTTCCGGTCTTATCATGCAACTCTTGCATGGTGCTAAGATTATTGAAGTCGGTGACACTCCGAAGGATAGAGCGCTTTTTAATGGAGCACAAAAATGTAAATGCAACAAAAATATTAGAAGGACTGAAAAGTAATGTCGTTACTACTCACATGTCAAATTATTTCTAATATTTTCAATCAAAAAACACCGATTGATGATTTTTATCTACCAGATTTGAAAAGATTGTTGATAACGTGATTAATTAATAATAAAAACTTGTTTGAATTTTAAGGTTAAAATGCGACATTACGTTCTGGTTCACTTAATACAATTATCTGTATCTTATATCTTAATCAATTAAATGATTATCTTTTTTAATTGGATAGTGTTCGGTATGGTTATCACTGTTGGACAAGCCATCGTTTATGTAATGACTGGAATGTACGGTGACCCAACAGAAATTGGAGCTGGTGTTTGTCTTTTGATCATCATCCAATTATTCGTTGCTGGTTTGATCGTATTACTTCTTGATGAGTTACTTCAAAAAGGTTACGGTTTGGGAAGTGGTATTTCTCTTTTCATTGCTACTAACATCTGCGAAACCATCGTATGGAAAGCATTTTCACCTGCCACTGTCAATACGGGTACATTGATTAACATTTTACTTGTTAATTACATTACTATGGATAGATATATTACTTAAATTGTTTTATGTACAGGTCGTGGAACAGAATTTGAAGGTGCTGTTATTGCTTTGTTCCATCTGTTGGCTACAAGACAAGATAAAGTTCGAGCCCTTCGTGAAGCATTTTACAGACAAAACTTACCTAATCTCATGAATCTCCTTGCTACCATTCTAGTATTTGCAATTGTGATATACTTCCAGGTAATTTGTCAAATATACTTTACAGAAGAAGGTAGTACCTGTAAAAAGAAATGTTAATGTAAATTTGTATATTTACAGGGATTCCGTGTAGATTTGCCAATCAAATCTGCTAGGTACCGTGGACAATACAGCAGTTATCCCATCAAATTATTCTACACTAGCAATATTCCTATTATACTTCAATCAGCATTAGTATCCAACTTGTATGTCATCTCTCAGATGTTGGCTGTAAAATTCCAAGGAAACGTCATCGTCAATTTGTTAGGAGTTTGGTCAGATGTTGGTGGTGGTGGTCCTGCTAGGTCTTATCCTGTTGGTGGATTATGTTATTATCTTTCACCACCGGAATCAGTAGGTCATATCGTTCAAGATCCAGTTCATGCAGTCTTATACATTTTATTCATGCTCGGTTCATGCGCATTTTTCTCAAAAACTTGGATCGAAGTCTCTGGTAGTTCTGCAAAAGATGTGAGTGAAAATAACACTGTTTATCAAATGTATAATTTATTATATATTGTAATAATTGATATTTTTGGTTATGTAGGTTTGGAAACAATTGAAGGAACAACAAATGGTTATGAGAGGTCACAGAGACAATTCCATGATTCGTGAATTAAACAGATACATTCCAACAGCTGCAGCGTTTGGCGGTTTATGCATCGGAGCACTCTCCGTGTTAGCTGATTTTCTTGGTGCAATTGGATCGGGTACTGGTATATTACTCGCTGTGACTATCATTTATCAGTACTTTGAAATCTTCGTTAAGGAACAAAGTGAAATGGGTGGCATGAGCACTCTATTGTTCTAAATTTATATATATATATATATATATATATATATATATTTATATATATATAGGTATATATATATATATATAAATATATATAGACTTTCAAAGTGAACTTTTTTAATTTTGAAGAACTGAGAATAATAATTTATTGTAAAATAAGAACGCGTTTGGCAATGTCAGCACTAAATATGTACCTGATTTGCCATAAAGTGAAGTCTTCATCGTGTGAATCAAATCATACAAATATGTGTATACTATTGTCCAATGATAGTAGAGATGATTTCTTTAATTATTCAATTTTTTCATATAAATTCTTTACTATATATGATGTTAGACTTATAATACTTTATATTCCTCATTTTGTTTTTGTTTTTTTTTTTTTAATTGATTTATTTGATTTATTTTTCAAAGACAAACAAAACACATAGACATTTTTCTCCAATAATAATATATAAATAAAATTGTTCTTTAGTACATAAGTGTCATGTCACATTTGCAAACAAATGTAATGACCGAACGTAAAAGATAAAAAAAATTCATCAATTAAATCTTAAATGATTGAATAAGAATGTGAAAAAAAAAAAAAAAAAAAGATTTGTTGTCAAATGCTTTATCCATGCATTTTAAGATGACGATGATTATAATGAAAAATGTTTCTCACAGTCGCACGCGCGAGTAATTATAATAATAATAATAATAATAATAATAATAATAATAATAATAATAATAATAATGTAAATAGTAAGAAAATAATAAAAATATTCTCAACATTTTTTACTAATATTTTAAACTCTGTGTAATCATCCAGAGCTTTATAAGAAAAAAAAAAATAAAATAAATAATAAAAAGACTCCTGACGTGTACGATTCGGATTCGTAACGTTTATATGAATTTAAGTGTATACATATATACATACATATATATATACAAAAAAAAATTACGTAATCATTTTGTTCGGACGAGACCACCCACCTAGGGTAAAATTCGTACAGCAATCAACTGTCATCATAGGTAATACATCATTCCTGTATTATTAAAATGATATAACACACAATTTAATTTCTTCAATGTTGTATTTAGCACAATGTACTTTTATAAAAAGTCAAAGTTGTATTTTTTTTTTGTCTTCCTTGCTTTTTTCTTTCTCCTATCTATAAAAAAAAAAAAAAAAGAAAAAAATTTATAGAATAGATAATTATCTTCTATTTGTTCGTTAAGTTCATTTATAATATTAAATCAATGTCAAAACAAATATTGCAATTTGTTAATTATCATAAAGAGTATGAATGTGAGATGTGATGTATCAATGATGATACAACATATTATTATTATTATTAATACTTATAAGCGAGTGTTAGTTTTATATATATATATATATATTATTAATGAACGAATTAGCAAATTATTATTATTATTATTATAGATATATATATATATATACGTATATAAAATATTGGCAAAAAAAAATGGGGAAAAAAAAGCTCCAAAAAAAAAAGAAAAAGAAAAAAAAAAGCAGGTTCATTTCTATTTTATAATGTGTGAAAACGTCCTTTTCTACTTTGTATGTAATAATAGTGTTGTTATTAATAATAATATACCTACTGTTATTAAAATTTCAATGTAGAAATTGGTATATTGAAAATACCTAAATTGTATTAACGCGAATATATAGTATATAAAAGTATTCAATTCTTTTCATCAAAGGCACATTTTATATCCAAACTTTTCCTTTTTCTATTATTAATTATTTTTTTGTTCAATTCATTTCTTGTTTATATTCTCAAAAATAAATAATTCGATTATTTACAAAAGTAATTGTATTCGATAAAATATAAAGGTGTTTTTTTGCATCATCATCATTATTATTATTATTATTATTATTATTATTATTTGTGTTCATTAAAAAACAATGTTGAATAAAGTGGACCTAAATTGTGAATGTTAGCGAGTAAAATCAAACGAAGTATTTCAATGAAACGTGTGTTTGGAATCGAAGTATCGGTATCTCTCCATGCTATGTTAGATCCTTCATTTCGAGTGAATAATGCCGGTGATGGAACATTCTCTCTCATGTATGCCCATACGCATTCTCTCATAACGGTATTTATCTGTAAACAATAAGAAACAATATTTATTTATATATATATATATATATATATTCATACATTTGACCCAAAATAAATGTGTATGTGCATACCTGATTAGGTTCTAGAACAGGTAAAATATCTCTGATACTTGCTAACGGTGGTGGTAACAATTGTCCAAGCGCCATAACATTTAATAATGCAACACCTTCTTCAATATTCCAATTAGCCATAACTGTAGCTGCTATTCCTCTTAACAAAACAGAACAATATGCTAATGCTGGCCTGTACCAAGCTGTTAATTCCAACAGTGTCCATAAAAGGGGTACATCTTTGAACGTACGACGAATTTGTAAATCTCTTTCTACAGTAACCTGTAATTATTGTTTAATATTCTTCGTAATTTTGTAATATGTCGGGGTAGTAGATTTTCAAAATAAAATACGTACTTTGGTAAATTCTTCATCAGGCCAGGGTAAACCATTATACATAACATCGGGTGATACTAATTCAACCAATAATAAACTAACCATTGTTAATGCATCTAAATTAACAGGATATTGTTCTGATTCTTGATTGCTACAGCAAGCTTTTATCACATCAATTAATAACATTTTATTTATAGTAATAATTCCTTTGTCGAGATTATTTTCTGGTGGTGGTCTTCTTGGACCATGACCTATTACACCAGCATGAAATACAGAAGAATTTCTTTGAGCTAGCATCGTACTTGTGACCTGTAGTTTGAAGAGAAATATTAGAAACATGTTTAATTGAACAATTACAAAATGATATTATTAACCTGTTTATGATTTTGATGTAGCAGTAACATTTCTTCAAATTGTTGTTCAAATTTTTCCTTTGCACCAAAATATTTAGCTGGATCATTATTAATACAGTGTACCAAAATATCTCTGAGTGCTAAAACTCGTGCACACTGAGAATAACATGTTAAATCCTTTAACAAATGGCAAACTATTTTGATGCCTTTCTCTTTCTTTATAATATCTATAAATGAAAATGAAAATCAATATTCAGGTAATATAATAATATAATTCATTTGATAAATAAATAAATTACCTTCTTCTGCTATACATAGAAAGAAATATTCCAATATTGCTTTAACTAATTTCAATGCAAGTTCAATGTTTGGTACAAAATAATCTTTCCCAGGCATACTTAATAAAGCTAACATTCCAGCTATGTCACTAGCTAAATCAAAATTATCTGTTTTCGTTAATAATGAAGAAATTTGAAGTAAATTCGATTTGATGGCTCTAGTTACCATTTTCGATCTAAATACTACAACTCTGTTAGATTTCTCCCACCTAAAAAAAAAAAAAAAAGAAGAAACAAAATAAGTTTTGCATTTAATGATAATTATTTTGTAATGAACATGAATCCATATTGTATCATGCGTAATTCCTAGATAATTACGTTATAATCTTTACTTTATATACCTACTTTAATAATATCGTAAGATTTTCAAATAATTGTCTTGACTCTTGAATCTCTGTAAGACTCTTATAATGAATTTCTCGAAGTGCTTGTTCTACTACTTGCGTAAAATAACCATGATTAGCAAACATAGTTTCGCTTTCTGGTTTGTTTATAGGAAACAATATAGAATTGTTAGAAATAAGATGTATCAATGCGGCTAAATGAAATGTCGTTTGTGCTTTTACCAACATAAATGATGCTGCAGATATTAAAATGTTAGAACTCTGTCCACCGATAAAACACAATAATCTCACTGCTGTTTGAACTCGCAATGGATCTCTATTTAGAAGTAATGGTATTATCACAGGTAACTCTTGTTTGATGGAATTTAAAAGAGAAATATTTGCAGACTGTACGTTATGTGTCCTTAAAGTTAAATTTATTTCTTCTAGCATTAACTCTAATATTTCACGACATACATTCTTGACACTTTGAGTTGCATTAACACTGTGATATCCAACATTGCTTGTATTCAAACTAGTATCTAATAGAACAATTATTATCTGAGATGCTCCTTGTTCGCAACCCAACGCTAAATGTACAGCTAAATCAATCAATGCCTCCGGTTGATTATTGAAATATTTACACCAATCTGAGGCGTATAAAGCAAGTCGTGGAATCACATCGGGATTTACTGAAATATCAAATTTACAATTACTTTGTTTTTTTTTTTTTTATAATACTTTTATCAATCTATCAAAGTAGTATTTTACGTATCTTACTTACATATTTGTGAAATATCACTAGTTATCGCTTTTAACAAAGTTTGAGAAAGGGAAGCTAAATTTAAAAGAAATGGTACCGTAGCTAATTTTTGTTGTCTCGTGTCTTCATCGACATTTACACTTTCATCCAAACTCCACTGTAACGAAAAACAATTCAAAGTTACTTACTACATCTAATCATTTTTATTTATTATTAGATTTTATTCATATAATCTTACTTTAAACAAATCCAAAAGTGCAGTTCTAATGTCTTGAAAGTGACTACCAGCTAAATGTCCTAGAATACCAACAACTGAATTCAACTTTGGATTCTTTACGTTATCTTCATAACCCATTGCACAGAAATCTTTCAATCCGCAAGATAATACTCTGGTAATAACAACATTTGGAAAACAACTTCCAACATGAGCAACAACCCAATCAAAATGTGGACTATGTAATACACTTGTATCCAGTAATGCTTTAATACAAGATTCTGTATCCGAATTCATAAGACATTGAAGACATTGTGCTGTGATGTCGATCAATGTACGAGTAGTACGACAAGACATCCATTGTTGTAAGAAATCGTTGATTCCAGAGTTAGGTGATAAACTGCCACGTTTTGAATATTCTGATGATAATTTACCTATTTATATGAAACAATTAGATTACAAAGAAAAATGGTAGAATAGAAAATTCAACTGGTACTTACCAAGTAATTCTAAAGACCATGCTGATATTATTGGTGCCCATGCTTCTGGATTTCCATGGATGAAATTACTTAATACAGAATAAATTTCTGCAATGATACTTTCCTCAGATATAACTGTGCTTTGATTTGTCTGTAAAATATTAAAATTAGGTGATACTGAATCAAGAATTATCAATGACAATACTGTTATTGTTTACCTCAATTTGTCGGACATATTTACTAACTGCAATACAAAATACATTGCAAAAATATTCAAGTACTGCATCCCTTGCAGCAGGAAGATTTTTAAGTAAAAACAATGCTGTTCTAGTTACATCAAGTGTATTTGTATTGTGAGTTGGTCTGACAGCCGATGAAATAAATTTCCTAACCTCTGCTAATATTTCTTGCGGTGATAAAGTATTCGGTAAATGTAACATATCTAATATATTAATTTATATACATCAAAGAAAAAGATAAAATCTATTTTGAATAATTTTTAAACGTCAACTACGTTTTGTGACAACTTTACATGAATGTATTCATATTACAACAATGTGTAAACATGTTTTTTTTTTTTTTATTTGTGACGCATAATGTCCACATTGGTCAAATACAAAACTGAACACACTACGTTAATCAAAATGATATTTAATATTAAACAATAATACAAGCTTAAACTTTGTCAAATTAAAATTAATTTATGTTCATTAGAATAATAAAAATCGTTTAATAATATAAAATAATTATTTTAACCAAATATATTGAGAATGTAAGTTTTGATTTGACTCGAATGTCTGTTTGAAAAATTCTGCTAATACAAATAATTAATTATAATATCCTTTCCATTATATTTTCTTAAACTTATAGAATCTCTTATTGAAAAAAAAAAAAGAAACGCAGTAATGTCTTTTCAGTCTCCATTTTTTATTAAATTCTTATTACAATAATATAATTATAAAAAAAAAATCATTATAAATATCAACTTAAAATAAATATATCTCAAATAATTTCTACAATTTCTAAAATACTTATGTGAGAGATTAATTGTCGAGTATATAATCGATAAATATTAAAATGAGTTCTTAGAAATATTGGAACATTTATATTGAACATTTAATTAACTTGCATCCCATATATACATATGGAAGATAAATAGTATATTTTTCTTTTCTCATCATTTCAACGTCTCTTCTTTTTTTCTTGCTTTCGTGGCCGATGAGGTTTTCTTGGAGTAACTTGTGGACTATTTTCTGAACATTCAACATCACTTGGATCATCCTATAATTATTATTATTATTATCATGTATAATAAATATAGAACCAATTAGATTGCCCAATAAGTTCGTGTAATTTTTGTCTAAATAATTATTGGACGATCTAATAAAATTTCGAAATATACCTTTAATGCAGCAGCCCCATCAGAGGGACCTGCTTGATAAATAACTATAGCTAATATGCATATAACTTGAAATATTGCTCCCACATAAAGTCCAAATCTTAACAGCTGTTCAAAGAGAGTTTCTTCAGCAGGAAGTAAAAGGCGTTTCAATTGTGGATCAGCATCAGCCATACTAAAGAAAATACATGCACATTTAAATAATACACAAAATGTTACAATATTTTTCTAATAAAATATTGACAATTAAAATCTTTAATGTTAAACTGACATGGGATCAAGAAATTTGTAGAGATAATGTGTATAAATGAAATAATAACAATACCTCTTGCTGATTTTTTCATCCCATTTAGAATATTATCAAATATTGTGTGTTAGAGAGATATCAATTTTTATTAAACATATATCATAACATAGAAATCAATAACCTAAGCAACAGTCGATCGTATAGTAGAAAGTTCGGTTTGTATATAGCAACATTTGCAGAATTACCAACCCCTTTTGACGTATTTTAAATGACAACTATCGGATATTGGTTTTTATTAATATAATAATTTACACAGAGAAAAATGTTAAAGGCTTCAAGTATCAAGTCAAAAAAGTTATAAGAATGTACAAAGAATATATGTTTTTATTCAGAAAGTTCATCAATTTTGAAATGTACAAAAAGTTCTCTTAATTTTTATGGTAATTTTCTGTAAGTTGTCATCTTGATCAAGTTTAATCAATTGAACGGTAGATGGCACCTTGTTAGATACAATCGATCGTTACGCCAACTACGAGTAATAATGTGTATTAATACAAAATTATCTTCTATATTTTAATCGAAGTAATATTAGTTAATACAAAACATATTTATTATATTATAGATTATTTTTGTTACAATATATTTATTGAAAAGTGTCAAAAGATACCAAGTAGACGTATTAACATGAAAATAAGAATTAAAAGTTGGTCAAATTGAAATTGGCGCGCTGACAATAGCGCCGGAAGCTTTTGGGTTCGAGGCTTCATTGCTTGCGAGTCCGTGGATGTAAACCTTTGTTTTGTACAGAAGAATGGCTGCCATCTTTAGTTTTCGATGGATGTTTTCCGAAGAGATCGCGAATTCTTATATTTATTCCGGTATTTAATAACGTAATAAAATTTAGGATAGTGAAATAACGTCGTCCACGATGTAAAAAGTGTTTTCTCCTTGATTATTTAAGCTGCCTTGGTGTTAGTTCGGTTAAAAAATGCTTGTGTTTACATCTAAGTTTCGAGTGAGCTTCTGTATTCCTGTCATATTAAGGTAAGCGATGGTTTTTTTTCGATATTTTTAATACATTAGAACGGTTTAGAAATTGTAATTGCATTATTTCATAATTCACCATTATTTAATATTATTTTTAAATAGCTTTTTAATTGGGAACATTGATTTTCTAACGAACAATATCTTAGATGATATTAAAATCTTATTTAACATTACATATTTTTGTTACGTATCAACGATTAACTATTTATTCATTAACCATTGTTCGATCTTTTATTATTTGAATAGTTTCTTTATCGGTAACGTATAAACTTTTTTTTTTTTTGCAAATGCCTTCTATAACCAAAAAAGTTTGTAAGAACGTTTGAAATATTAATACATTGAACTTTTATCGGTTAGTTTGTTAAACAAATATTGTAGATTATTAGGAAGATAAGATTTCGACAAAATATATCTGTTAATTACGATTTCTATTCCGTAATGGTGGCAACAATGGCTGGTAAAATGGTGAGCGAGGGCAGGTCAACCACATTATATACTTACAACTTGAAATATTTTCAATGTACATATTACAAATAATTATTGTCTATTGTGTTATTTATAATAGCAGAATTGTTCTCACTGTTATTTCAAAGTTCTTTTCACGCGGATATACTACTTTGATTGATTCATTGTGTCAAATTGTGAGTAATTTTATGAACACTATTTTCTTGTAAGAATATAAAACAGTTGGTATTGGATTATTTTTTTTTTTTTTATATATATAAATATTATTCCAAAACAGTTTACAAATAATATAAATTAGTGAAATGTGTGCGTTAAGTGTTACCGTACTTTTCCTTTCAACTCCATTGGAAAAAAAATATGTCATTATTCATATGATATAATTATTTTTAATTATATCTTTTGTCTATGTTTTTCACAATGAGTTTATTAATTTACGTATATTGAAGTGATGTATTCATTAGTTTTACAACATATTGAGCAACATATTTGATATATAAAGTCTTTCTGCTAACTATGGTATATAATGTGGTACATTGTAATGTCATAAAAGGTAAATAAGTTTGAGAAACAATAAACATAGGTTATTAAGACTGTATAATATATTTTTATTTCAACTTACTTTAATCGATCCCAGAAAATTATACAATCTTATGCAGTGTTCATAATATTTAATACATATATTTATTTATAACGTGAGTATTAGTGATATATGAAAAAATATTATTTTCTATACATTAAACGTTAAGTAATAAGATGTTTATATATTTGAAAAAATTGTTTACTATTATAACAGTTTGATATTTAGTTTAACTCTTCATATACATTTTCAAATTGTAATATTTAACATATGTCAGGTGCTATTTGTTATCTTAATTGTAATATTCATTAGGTTAACAAGAATTTGTTTAGTTTCATAGAAAATGCGTATATTAACAAGAATTCTAACCTATCTTGCTGAAAATTCATATATGAGATCCGTAAGTGAAGTCGGCGGGAATAAAAAAATTTAACCAGACGGCGCTGTTTTCGCCTGTAACGGCCATCTTTGCGGTACTCCCTTCTTGCCCGCCACCTATCTCTAACTACACTCCCTCTCTCTCTCTCTCTCTCTCTTCCTTTTCATAGCTTTCACGCAATCTCTTTTCGTTTCCTACTCCGATTTTATATTTTTTTTTCTCTCTATTATTTTATTTTTAATCCATCTTTCTCTTTTTATTTTTTTTTTTATTCATTCACTTTTTCCTACATTCGTATTATTATGAAATTGTATTCTTTTGCCCTTCTTACATTTCATTCAATCTATGTCTCAAAAAAAAAATGTCTTCCCAATTGGAGTTTCCGATCTTTGTTACGATAAATCAATGAGTTACCGACTTACGTAAAAAAAAAAAAAAACCAAGTATAGTGATACTTTTTTCCCCTCTCCCCCTATTTCGCAATATCGTTCAACGTTTTCTTTTTACGTCACATTGTTTTAAACGGAATAATAAATCATTGATATGGATAAAATAACTATTGAGATAACAATAACGTATATTTTTAAAAAGAAAGATATAAAAATTAGAAGAATGTATAGAAAAATATATGTATACTATATAGTATAAGATCTCAACATAAGTTTTATCTTTTCTATAGATACAATTCAATAGTATGTCCTATTTTTACGTTTTACGGTTTTTCACAATATCTCTTTTTCTCTCTTGTTCTCTTTCTCTTTTTCTCTCGCTAGAAGCAGTGGAAATTTAAATCGGTCGTTTTAAAGGATACATCTTCAGAGAAGAGGCGCGTAGAGCGCACAGTGGGCGGAGATAGAGGATGTTCCGGTGTTGCGGGAGAGGGGGAAGGCTGCACTTTAACTGGGTAGTGGGAGGAATGATGATGGTGAGCGGGGTGGGGGGACCACGAATGAGGGACGAAGGGAAAGCGATGAAGGGTAGGAGCAGTAGGGTAAGGACAAGGGTTGGTGGAGAGGAAGGGAGGTTTAACGCGCTCGGTCGACGGTGGGTTGGCATTCGCCGGTTGCGAGGTAAAATGGTATCGACCGCAAGAGAGAAGTTCACATGGATTGACGAGCACGCGCGACACACCGAATGCGTGTGATCCATGCGAAAATTTGTAGGCGAAGCAACCAGCAGCAGCAGCAGCCAGAACCATCGGTTGTGTGTGCTGCACCCGTGGTGCTGGCTTTAGGGGAAGCAAAGCGGTCAGAGGGTGGATGAGGAGGAAGAAGAGAGCCAGGGGCAAGGGAGAGAAATTGAGCATTCGCGTTTGAATATTTGCTGCCCCCGCGGGCACTCGGCCTCGACCTAACTCAAAGCAACAACGTTTGTGCCCCCCCATTGATTCATGTAAATTAATATTATCGCGCCTCCCCTTTGTGTGCACGGCCAGTTCCAATTTATTTTCATTATTATTCGCCCGTTTCGTGAGCTATTCAAAATTCCCGCTTTTTCTCCCTCTCTTTTCGTATATACAAATATATATATATATAGCGTAGGATTGTTAGCATCGTTTCACTTTAAATATCTCTCCGGGAGGAAGATTTTCGTTCAGATTTAGTGATGAGATAACTACCTACTGCTGCTTGCGCATCTCGCAGAAGATCTAGCTGTTTTTTTTTCTTCCTTTTTTTTTGCGTTTATTATATTGCGCTGATGCGTTTCTTCGAAATGACGTCAGAGCTTATTAATGGTTCCGCGCGTTTATTAGAGAAGTAACTTTACGTAGGAGTGCTAATGCATTAAGAAATATGCATTAAGTCGTCTATTGTATCTTAGTAAGATAGAAAGATGATCGATTTATCTCGTATGGATTTATTTGTTAGCAGCTTATAATGGAAGATTTTAGAAACGTAACCTTTTCAAAGTACACGCATGAAGGATTAGGAGTTCGTGATATATCGTACGTAATATTACGTTGTAGGATAAATGTCTCGTTTGATAAAGTTAACGTATAAAATCACCGTGCGTGTATATGCTTTTTATCTTTCATTGTGTTCGACCGTAATCTAATAGGGCCGTTAAGATAAAATATACATTTACAATTCTTACTTATCGGTATTTACAAACGTTAGCGCTCGCGCATGCGCGTCTATGCTCCGTTATGTTTTTTCATGTTACGCAGTTGTTTTCATTTTTCCCTGTCTCGTTTGAAAATGTTTTAGATGGTTTTTTAAAAACAAAGTATAGGGAATTAGTTGCATAAAATAATATATATCGAAGTATCTGAAATTACAATAAAAATTTGTGTGTATATAGTAAGTAAATGATTGTGGTGGTAGTAGGAGTAGGAGTAGGAGAGAAACCCAAAAGGAAGGAGAAAACTGCATACATTCTCTGCAAAAAACACTTGTAGTATATAGAAGGAGAAGTGGGGTGGTGGGAGGAGGGAGGAGGAGGAGGAAGAAGAAAAATGTTGCGCTCACTAAGAGTTAACCTTGGATGTAATAGCGAAGACGCACCACTACAATGCACTCTCTTGTCCTCTCCTCTTCTCTCCTCTCCTCTCATCTCCTCTCCTCTCCTCTCTTCCCACCTTTACACCGAAACACCCACGTAACCTGCGCCTGCGATTTGCTTTCTCGATGGAGGACAGGTAATCTCAACCTCTGTCTCTTTTATGTTTACGGCTCCTTTACAATTTTCACGACACACGGTATATTTATTCTCGATTATTATTATTTTTCTTTTTCCATAAAGAATTGTTGAAATCAATGGTCCTTTTATTATGCCCTCCCCTCCATCCCATAATTATTGCATTCGTTCCCCTCGGTTCGTTTCCACCATTCCTGCGGTTTACTCGCATTCCTAAATAATTAATCCATGGAACCGCAGTCAAAAACCGTCCGGGTTCCCTGTGGTACGAGATGATAAATGAGGTTAAGTTTATCAACCATCAATTGAAGCAAAACTTCATTGTCAATTCAAAAGAAAAATAGAAAAGGAACAAGGAATAGGAATAAAAAAAAGTCAAAGAGATGTTTATTATTTTTAAATATCTTATATATATGTACACACCAATTACGCGGAGCATTAAACGTTGCGATATAAATGGAAACAGTTCATTAACCAATGATGTTTATTTTCCTGATCAAAAGTTTAATATAGAGACAAGGATAAGAGAGAAAGTGTGTTGATATTTCATAAAGTTTATAAGAGAAGGAAGGAAAGAAAGAAAAGAAAGGAAAGAAAAGGAAAGGAAAGGAAAGGAAAGGAAAGGGTGCCGTCATCGGTGTAATATCACCGTCCGATGCACACAGCATTGCCTCTTTTCGCCATCACCACCATTCTCTCCTCCAGTATCGTTTCTTTTAGTTTCTTTTTTCTTCCTCTTCCTCCTCCTCCTCCTCCTCCCCCTTTTCATCCTCGTATCCTTCCCCTCTCGGATTACCGCTCTTATAACTCTCTTCTCATTCTCTCAGCGCAGCAGCAGCAGCAGCAACCCAAAGARAGAGAGAGTAAAGAAGATAAATAAGTTAGAAAGAGATAGATAGATAGCGAGTTCAGTGGAAGAACGAAAGTTAGAGAGAGATAGATAGAGAAAGCAAAGAAAGATACCGGTTATTGGTGGAGACTGGCATATTTCACCGGGTGTCCAGCAATCAGACCTTTGTATACGGCTCACTGCATGTTGCGCGCTCGTGTTCTCTTCTCTCCCTCGCTAGAAAGAAAAAGAAAGATGGAGGCAAAAAGAAAGAAAGAAAGAGAGAGAGAGAGAGAGGACGCATTGAAGTTTCCAGCGAAAGGATAAAAAGAGGAGTCAGAGCGGGGCAGAGGGGGAGTAGGAGGAAGAAGGGGAAGAAAGCAAGATACCAAACGTTTATTTAACGACGTAGAACTAGCCGCTCGACTATGGCCGCTTGGGATAGCTAAATAGGGGTCGGGAGAGGAGTGGTGGGGGGCGACAGTATGTGGCGCATCGGTTGTTGCGTTAGCTGCGGTTACCATGGGTAATGCTGGGATTGTTGAATACACTCGCTAGTTATCTCTCTCTCTCTCTCTCTCTCTCTCTCTCTCTCTCTCTCTCTTTCTGTCTCTTAACGTAAAAGAGATATCTATCTAACATATTTTGTATGTTCCACTGAATGCATGAATGTTATATATTGTTGTTGGTATTTGCGTACGCGTAACTGCATTTCAAGCGGTACTCCCGCGTTTTTGTTATCTTTTTTATTCCGCATCTTTTTTTTTTTATCTCTTCATATGCTTCTAAAATAACACTTCTTATTTTTTGCGTTAGGCGGTAAAATACAAATCTTCGAACAACTAATTTAATTAATTACAGTCGGTAAAGAAGAATTCTTTATTTCCGGTTGCGCAATACGCAGCAGTAGTGTAATAGCGGGAAATTCGAAATTTCTTTTGAGAAAATTAACATTAAGCGTGTGTTATACTTTTTGTCTCGAGTAATTTCGTTGATATTTATGTGAGAACGTAATTTGTATTAATTTGAACGCTCAGAGACTATTTTACATCGGTACAGTTTTGTTTATAATCGAGTTAAGCTTTTACACGTCCCGTGGAATGCACCGAGAGGAGAGTCGTTGTCGTCGTGTTGTGCGCATGCGCGACTACGGGACGCGAGATCGCAACACCATTTTCTTGTAACCATCGTTGTTTCATGATACACAACAATGACGAGTTGAAAGGAAGGGAAGGGAAGGGAAGGCTCGACAAAATTTCATTCCAATCGATTTTCAATTTAATATGTCGATTATCGATATGTTCATATCGATTAAATAAATGGCGGGTAACGCTTCGTGATATGAAAGAGTTATCGATACTAATTTAAAAAGAAAACGAAAATTTGTTTCTGTATGTTTCAAAGATGTCGCCATATGTTAATTTCTTATTTATTTCAAAAAAAAAAAAAATCTAGTTGCATTTGTTGCAGATCAATTATTGTCACTAATTTTGTTTTTAGTTCGTTGTCGTTCTGCGAATTTAATCGATAACTCATTTGAATTATTAATTTATAAAACAAAGCATGCATCCATTTGTTTGCATAATTGATGAAGAAAAATTCAGTAACAATAATAAAGAACGGAAGTGATGTATATCTTATACGATACATCGAAGTATAATCAGTTGGAAAATAATTTTGGTTTGCATCGAATCAATGTTGAGGGTCGAGGTACGCCAAGTAGGTCGCTGTATAAATCCCATTGCTGCCAACTTAGAAGAATACAAGTTGAGAGAGTCCCCGTGTACAAAACAACGTCGCACGATATCGTTTCGTTACGCTTCACCGCGGATTCGGTTGGAAGCTTCATTTTGTTTCGCGCCATTCTCTAAGGATGAGATTATATTTTTATTTGTTACTTACAAGCTTGAAAATATATATTCCAATTGTTCAATTATAAATCGATAATTTTCAAATTTACAGATGACCTAATCATAACGTACAATTATTTTCCAAATATCAATTTATTTTATTTCAAACAGGTATTCCCCAATTATTTATTTCAAAATGGCGACTTCAAATTCTTATACTTCCAATGAAAGAATCGTTTCGTTTGACGCTAATAGATGTTTACAAAAAAAAGTAGGTATCAAAGATCACTTGTTAAAAGTATCATAAATTTTCTTTTTTGATTACATTATAAAATGTACAATTGGTATGCAACGAGTATGATATGATTTTCCTTTTATATTTAGAATGGAAGAGATTAGAAATATAAGAAAGTATAAAATTCGTTTGCATTGAAATTGCTGCATATGCTTTTGATTTCAGTGGTATTTTCTGGCATCCGAGGTAAATGCAGCAATCATTGGATTTCGTAAGTTTGTTCGGTTAAAATTAAGTCGGTCAGTGTGCGATAGAAACGCATAACTTTGCTTTAAAGTAACGTTCTCGGTTTGCTTTCGTCGATGGTACAACACTCTATAGCAATAACTGCGTCGTAGTTGTAACTCACGATCTCTTTCTTTCATTCTCCCTCTTTATCTACCTAACTATCTATCTATGTATCTATTCATCTATATTTTAAGTCGCAATACAATCGATGATCTAAATATACATATACATGTATGATTTTTTCTTCTTCTTTTTTCTAGTTAAATACTTTTCTTAGAAGAAGTTGAAGAATGCAATATTGAAACGAAATGTTTCATTTCTAAGAAAATAATAATAATTACAACAATTTGTATCATTAAAATTGATGAAGACAATTATCAATGGAAGGTCGTAGCCAATCAGAGTAACAAAACGCGTTACCGTTTTTTTTTTTTTTTTTTTTGTAATATCAAACATATGATTGCGTTTCATTGTTTCATTTAAACAAACTTGTTGTAAAAATGACAATTGATTATAATTAGTCTATTTATTATTTTATTTTTCGCAATAAGCATCTTTTTTTTGGGATCGATAAGTTGAAACGCAGCGCGACTTTCTTGTTTGAATTATTAAAACTTCTTTGTGTGTAATCTATGCGTTTCTGTAGCAACGTAAAGATTTTCTAAAGAAGTTCTATCCACTTATTAAAGTTTGATTCTTGATATTAATAATAATTGGGACGTTTTATGATACATAGTAAAAGAATAATGATTATTTTGTTTCAGCTTATGGTCAATAATCCTCAAATAGCAGAATCGAGGAGTACGTTATTGAAATCTAAGGTTATTGAAATAATAAGAAAGGCAAAAGATTCGCATTTGTTCAAATTTTCATTGAACGTTATTGAAAGGCCTTCAAAACGTCGACCCCGTCGGTGATCAAGTTATCCGGGGGTGGCACAAGTGGCAGCGGGGAGGAACTATCCCCAAAACCCGGGCCACCTCCTCCACCGGTGGTATCTACAACCGGTGAAAAATGTAACGAAAGTAATGAAACTAGTGTAAATAAAAAGAAAGATGCAGCGGTTGCATTTGAACAACGGGGTGGTGCAGCAACAGGAGCAGGAGCAGGAGCAGGAAGAGCAGAAGCCACCATGAGTATTGTATTACAATTGGGCGCAATGGAAAACAATTCCAATGAAAAAACAAAAAACGGCAGCGGCGGCGCTTCTTCTTCTTCTTCTTCTTCTTCTTCTTCGTCGTCCATGTTAATTGATAGTCAAGAATTAACGTCGCCATTAACGATTGTTACTACTACTACTACTACTACGGCAAATACCTTAGTCGCAATGAACGACGATAATAGCGATAGTAATAATCCTCAAGTACTTCAATGTCTTGAAGTGACAAACGTACCCAAGATAGCAGTAACCCATTCCTCAATATCGCTATCAAGTGTCAAATCAGTCAGTGTTTCTTATACTGTTAATAAAACTAATAAAGAAACATCTCAAAGGGTTAGCAGTTGTTCTCAAACGAATACTACCCCAGTTTTGACGACTCGCGTGATATCACAAAAATCCCCGTGTCAAGCGTTTATAAATCAACCCTTAACGTTAAATGCTTCCATAAACGTCACGCATTTACCAGTCAACTCTCAATCCTCGCCTAATGTGGCACATCCTTCTGTAGTCTATCCTTTGCAAACAGCAACATGTACACAGAACAATCAACAAGCTAAAACACAAACGTCCGCCGTGACCGATGCTAATTCGAAAAAGCAACAAGCAGCAGCAGCAACGACGACGACGACGACGGTCGGTAATTTGCAAACGACGACGAATGTGCACACAAAATTTCAACAAATTTCGCCCCAACAGATCCTTAATACTGCCACTGTAAAAACTATTACAACGGCTACGAATATTCCTAATATACAAAGGATACAAGTAAAAGGATCTAATCTAAATGGGCAACCTCAGACGGTTAACTTACAGAAAGTCAAAGCTGTCGCAAACCTCAGTAATCCTACTATGGTACAACGTAACACGGTATCTAGGTTACAAGCTCTACAAAAACCTCAAGTTCTTACTGGTACTACTCAAGGAGGCCAATTCACGGTCAATCAAATCTTTAACAATGCCAACTTGCAACGGATACAAACTGGTACTTCATCACAAAAAGTCCAATCTAATAATTCGGCGAATTCCCCAAAAATGTCACAGGTCTATAATAACCAAAAGACAACAGCAGGTCAACAATTGGTAACCAATCATGCAAATCACAAAGTACAATATCAGAATAATCAGCAGGTACAACCAACGATACAAAAGGTCCAGGGACAGCAGCAACAAAAGTCATTGCCTGTTCAAAGACAGAATAATGCTCAAAAGTCTAATAATTCCGCAGGCAGTGTACAGAAGGCACAAATTAGTGGACAGATGCAAAATCAGTCACCACAATTGCAGAAACAAGTACAACAATCACAAACGTCGCAAAATCAAAGATCCCAATCTGCAATTACGTTGAACAAATCTCAAACTTTAACGACTGTCACTTCTAATCGAGTGCAGACCATAACGAACGTTTGTAAGAGTAACAGTGTACCTAACATTTCTAAGGTTCCACATAATTCAAATGCTTCTGTTACGAGCAAGCAACAGCAAGGAGGAGCATCACAATCCCAACAATCTAATGTACAAACGTCGACGCAATTGCAACCGCAATTATTACAAACGTCCCAGCAACAACATGTTACACAGAAACAACAAACAGTTACCACGACACCACCACATATTCAAAGAAATCATAATATTACAAATGTACATCAGAAAGTGGCAACTATAACCGCAATACAGGGTAATCATAAAACTCAAACTATAGTGCATTCAAAGCAGCAGCAACAACAGCAGCAGCAGCAACAACAACAACAACAACAACAACAGCAGCAGCAACAACAACAACAACAACAAATGGTTATGAGAGTAGGTGTACCGAAAAATCAAGCGCAAAATTTGCAGCAAGGAAATATCAAAACTATTCCACAAAAGAAAACAAACACCGTAAAGTCTCCGAGTTCTCAAAATTGTGTTCAACACACCTTACACAGAAATAATAATTCTCAACCGGTTAAAATCATACAACAGCAACAGAATGTAATTGGTCCACAGAATACCCAGAAACAACCTGGTTGTATTAAAACTATTCCACCTCAGAAACCTGCTCAACGAAACAATCCCCAGATAATAACAGGCTTTAAAAGCTCTTCAAATAATGTTACTACGATAAAGAATCAAGGATTGATGACGACACCGGTATCGCAGAAAACGAGTATAAAAACGTTACTTCCCCAACAGACTGTTATGCAAAATATGTTGGTGCATAAGAGTTCACCTATTAAAGTTCAACAACAAACTATACAACAGAAACAACTTATCATGGCGTCGCAATATTCACAACAAGGAGGAGGTAGAACGCAAACAGGACAAATGAAAACTTTGCTCTCTACTACAAATACGGAGGTACACGAAGATTTAGATAACAAGTAAGTACTTTTGTATTCATTTTCTATTAAATCTAATATTTATCTGTATATTCAAAAATCTAATGTATAATAATTATTAAATTTTAGAATGGAAACTGATTCATGTAAATTTAACGTAGAAGAGATACAAAAAACCCCACCAAAATCTCCAGTTAGAAGAATGCCGTTGCCTTACGAGGTAATAATTTGGTTAATTAAATATGAAACGTTGTTTCAGTTTGAAATCAAACGTTTTTATTTGATTCCGAACTGAAAATAAGAAGAATAATCAAACGTTTCATATTTAATTAACCACTTGCGGTGCAAATATGTGTCCAACATGCTTCTGCTATGAGATTCTGGGATAAATGTTTTTTTTTTTTTAACCAGTGTTTCAGTTACAAAAGTGTTTATTAATGATTTTCATTTACTAATTAGAAATTTGATTGTAAAATCAAATGAAAACTAGAGAATATTTGTGTGTCGGTTTGTCCGGGATGTTTGAATACAGGGATGGAGCAGAATTTACACGCCACCATGTTAAAAAGAAATCCCAAGAGAAAGAATACAATTAAAATGTGGGGTGTGCGATTTGTCGAAGTGTAACTAATCTTTTTTTTTTTTTGACCGGTTAAAATGAAGTCCAACGCAACCCAAAACAATCCTTAACAATATTGGAGCCAATAATACACTGAAGATATTAGCCAAATTACTTGGACGGATTGAAAAATAACAGACAATGAATCGGTTAAATGATTGCCTTACAAGTTGTGCACAGCTTTCGGTTTGGCCTTGTTTTCCAAACAAATATTACTAAATAATATGATACAACTCATTATCGAATTACAGTGTCTTCAGTTTGTTCTACAAGATCATAATTATGGAGCACCACCACCACGAACACCACCACCACCTTCGCCACCTCCTCATACTAAACAACAACCAATTAATGGTGCTGGTACTTCAACTACTACTTCTCAATATATATATGGACAAGGTAGTCAAACTGATATTATTATTATTATTATAATATTAGGAAGACTGAAAAGTAATGTTGTGTTACTACGTACGTATGTCAAATTATTTCTAATATTTTCAATCAAAATACCGATTGATGATTTTTATCTACCAGATAGAAAAAAGGTTTTCTTGATAACGTGATTGATTAATTAATTTAACCTTTCCAGTCCACTTAATATTAATATTATGTTTATTTCTAACCTAAAATGTATTCATTAATTTATCTTTTTTTTTTAAGTTGTAAATAATAGCAATAATGTGGAAGATGATGCAGCTAGTGCAATCAGTAGTGAAGCCGGACGTGAAGTAGAACCGGAAGGTGAAGAGACAGAAACTGCTGCTGAAGGTGAAGGTGATGACGAGGACAGTGTTACTAGATGTATATGGTAAAAGAATCTTTTTAAATAAATAATTATATATATATATGTCCTATATAAATATAAATTAACTTTGGTTATTAATTTTCAGTGCTTTTGAACACGATGACGGGTACATGATATGCTGCGATCGTTGCTTGTACGTTTTTAAACAATTTATATATTTAATAAACAATTTATATTTAACAATACTAACGTATATTAATAAAAAAAAAAATGAATGTCTAATTTTCCAGAGTTTGGCAACACGTGGATTGTATGGGGATTGATCGTTCAAACATTCCTGATGAATATCTTTGTGAAATTTGTAAACCACGACGCGTTGATAGACAAAGGGCACGTACTTTGCAAATGCGTAAACGCGATGAATTGTTAAATTCGGATAGTTCATCCGACACATCATCGGCGAGTTCGATAGATACTGATATTGGTGTTAATTCAACACAAAAGAAACGATCAATACATCATCAAGTTTCCAGAAGAAAATCAGATCCTCCACCGCAAGTAAGAAGACTGAAYAACAACAACAACAATAATAATAATAATGTAGGAAAAAGACAAAGACGAGATTCGAATCCAAGACAGTCTAGTGCGGTTAGAAAGAAAGAGACTACCAAACGTGGTCCAGGTAAACGTAAGACTAAAAGAAGAGGAAGCGGGGATGAAAAGGAAGAGGAATTTCAATATGATGCATGGGGTGGTTCTAACATGACTCCTCTCAGACAATGGATAGAAAGATACGAAGAAGCAGTGACCAATCATTATAGTCCTGAATTAAGAGCTAGAATATCTAGCATAAAGGTCAATGGTACTCATTGTGATTTAAGACAAAGTAATATGAACGTTATTGCCACTGGTAAATGCAGACTCAATGTGCACAGTAACAATTTAAGAGTAAGTATAAATATATTTAGCTTTTTTTTTTTTTTTTTTTTTTTTTAGAAGGAATCTGTATAATAATCATATTTATATGTATAACAGTTTTTGGCAGCCACAATGTATCTACCGCCAAACACTCCGGTTGTTGAATTGCGTGGAAAATATATGCTAAGTACGCAACATAGACCGTCGCATCCTCAGGGTAGACAGCATGCTCAAAGACCAGGGCCTTTTGTATTCTTTTATCGGTTGCCACGAGATGGTACTGAAGTATGCGTAGATACTAGAACATATGGAAACGATGCAAGATTCGTGAGGCGTAGCTGTAAACCTAATGCAGAAATAAAACATTGTATAGAAAAAGGAACATTGCATTTGTATATTGTCACAAGTATGGCAATCGAAAAGAATGCTGAAATCACAATTAGGCATGAGCCACACGATTTGTTATTGTCACCTAATCCCAATTCCCCAGTGATACCGGTGACTTGTGCATGTAATAATACAAGGGAATGTCAATTTACATCGACAATTCAATTTAATAGAAGAGGTAGTAATGGGGCTGTGGTTGTAGAGAATGCAGAGTAAGTATATAATAGATAGAGATTTTAGATACATTCAATGAAATCATTACTATTCTCATTATTATTATTATTATTATTATTATTAATAATAATAATTTATTTGTTTTGTTTTTGTAGCGGTAGAGAAAGAAGACGACGAGGTAGACGAAACACAATATGCGAGGATAGTGATTCGGTACCTACAGTTTCCAGTATAAATGTTACAACATCATCAACGACCCAAGTGCCGACGGCATTACCTGTAACAGCACCGCCTAAAAAAACTGTACCAACTAGTAGTACTAGTAGTACGGTTACACGTCAACTACCTAAAGAAGAAACTACAGTAACAACGCAACAACATCAACAACAACAACAACAACAACAACAATCGCTACCCCAACCATCCCAAACGTCTCCTGCTTTACCCCAGCCTACTGTGCAAGAGATGAAAAAGGATAAGAAGAAGATGACAAGGGAGGAAAGAAAAATGGAAGCCATTATGAAAGCTTTTGAGAGACTTGAAAAGGCAGAACAAAGAAAGCAAGAGGTTCAAGCTAGGAATGCGCAAAGAAAGGAATCGGGTGGTACGCACAGCGATAACGAGGACACTCATAATTCTGTCGTATTACAATCTAAAACTAAACAACAAAATTCTGAAAGAACGTTACGACGAAAAAAGAGGAAGGGCCGTGCAAGGACTTCCTCGCAATCTCAAAGTACTAGAAGGACACGATTAAATTCCGCAGATTCGGATGTGTCGTCGGGCGACGAGAGTAATTCCATGCAATCTCCTCCGCTTGCTACACAAAATCGTTCGTCAAGCGGTGACGCATCATATTCTGCACATTTAAATACACCAGCCAAAAATGGAAACGATGGCTTTACTACTACTACTACTACTACAGGAGCAGGAGCAGGAGGAGGAGGAGGAGGAGGAGGAGGACAAGGACAAGGACAAGGACATCAAGGAATACAGACGGCAGCTGGTCTGTTACTAGCGTTAGCTAATTCAAATACACCTGGTCCAAGTTCTCCACCTTTACAGCAACCAACACCTGTTAAAAGTCCTACATGTGATAGCGGTGCCAGCAGTAGTTCTCAAAGTTCAACTCCGTCCACACCGTTATCTTCAGCATGTTTACTTGTTGCAGCAGCAGTTGGACCCTTAGCTCCTGGTTTTAAATTTCCAAAAACTAAAAAAGTTTTGATGAATGAATGGTTGAAGGAATCACCAGACCCACCTCAAACTAATATACCTCAAGCCACGCCAATAACTTCTATATCATCTACTACTACTTCTTTGCAAAACTCTGTCGTCAATCATCCTCTCTGTAGGTCGTCAGAGTTTTCATTACCCAATGATCCATCCGCTGAATTTTTAACTCAAAGTTATGCGGCCAAAAGTCTAGCCACACTTGTTCAAGCTGCTAATTCTGTTTCCGGTATATGCGATTCTCCACCACAACGAAAACAAATGATTACAGGAAGCAATGCTTGTCCTGTTTCAACTGGATCTGCAAAAAAGAGATGGTTGAGGCAAGCTATTTCGGAAGAATGTGAATCGCCAAACAGTCGGCCTGAAAGTCCTCCCCCTAGCGAGAGGGTGGCACCACCTAAAAAAAGAAGAATAGCTAGGGAAAGTTTATCTTCTGATAATTATACACCGCCAACAACACCAACGATGTTAATTCCAGAAGTTGTTTCAACTAATAAATTATGCAACAACGAAGTAAGTCTTACAATTATACATTTGTTCAATTTGTGTTTTCACATTTGTCAATTTGACTTAGTCATATTATTATTATACAATATTATTATCTATTAACTGAAGTAATATTATTTTGTAGGAATATCATTTTATTGAACAACCTCAATCTCCAACGATGGAACACAATGGCGACCAAAACGATGAATCTGAATGTTTAGATGAAAAAAATGTAACAAACAGTATCAAAAAATCGGATGAAATGACGTGTAATTATTCGAACAATCATCACAGTACTGAAGTAAATGAAATACAAGAATTTATCAAAATCGAATCAAAAGAATCTCTAAAACAAGATGGTATTTTGATAAAGGAAGAATCCTATTTAAATAATGAGATATTTGATGCCAATGTTAATACAAAAGTAGAACCTCATTTGACTCCTTCGGAGTTGATTAAAAGTGAAAACAAAATTGCTGCTACACGTGAGACAACGACGACGACGACGACGACGACGACGATGATGACGATGAATGATTTTCAAGTGCAACAAAATGCGCTGATAAAAAATGAAGATATCAAAGAAGAAGAAATAATTGAGAAGGGAACGGTCGAAATAGTTGATCAAAACGAACCCGACACAGAAATGGAAGATTTTAATTCGCCTAATGTCGCCATGGAATCCGACGCAATTTTGAAACAACGCGTAGCTGAAATGAGATTAGAATTTGGTGGTAGTATAGCAGACATTGTGAACATTTCTAACGAACAACGTGAAAAATCTACTGACGAGGATGACAAACAGATGGAAATTAGTAAAGATTCGGAAATAAGATCGGAGGATAACAACTCGATCGACGAATTTGACGTAGAAGCACAAATGAAAAGAATAACCGGAGACGATGGTAACGATTACAAAGAAAAAGTGGACACTAGCTCGGAAAAAGATAAAAGTATGGATGGCATAGAAGGATTAATGGAAAGTTCCAAAGAAGATTCCGAATCTGAAGATAACAGGGACATGGATGACGGCCATGATTATTGCGAACCATTTAAATTATTCGCTTCTTCATCTAACGATGACAATTTTTCAGAATACAAAACTAAATCTTCTTCCGAATTAACAAATCTTAATGTGGAAGAAGTTAAAGTCAATGTTAAACCTAATAATAATAATGAATCTCAAAAAATGGAACAACAGCAGGCATCATCCTCTTTCGTTATATCCGAAGAATCTATTTTTGAATCAACTTCTTCCAATATGGATACAGAATCTGTTATCGAACAACCACCTCCTTTCCAATCGATACCACCGTTGAGTGAAAGAATTCGTAAGAAAACTGATGCCCCTAGTAACACGAAAAGTCAATTAAATTTCGAAGCAGCCATCATTGAATCTACGATTGATATGGAATCCGAGGAAGTATGTAAAAATGGTGAAGATAAATCAATGCTGTTGTCGACAGTTTTGCGAGAATTGTTAGAGGCTAAACTTGAAGATGAATTATCTAACGAATCTACGAATAAAGTTGACAATGAGGATACTGCCACATCTTACAAAGATATACATAGATCACTTTCACCTGAAAATACAGGAGAAGTTAAAGATTCCTCAATGAAATGTAAAAACAATAAAGAAACTCATTTGGATGAAGTTTCGGTTAAACAAAATGACATTCAACCAACAAAAGAAATAAAAAGATTGAAAGATCCTAGAACAGTTGTACCAAATAATATGATAGCACCTTCCATGAATGCTCCTCAGCCAGCCAAGCGCAAGGTTAGAACGGTAGGATTATAGTAGATTTTCTGTTTGCACCCCCCCCGTTTATTTTTTTTTTTCGATATTTATATTATTATGTTAAACTTATTTGAAAATTAATTGATTATATTTGTCCATTGGTTTGACAGTTATCGATATCTGAATACCGAAAACGCAAACAACAATCGACTGGTACACCCCCAGATCCGGAACCGTCTAATGATTCAACGATAGAAAAGGATAAAGCAAGAGGTAGATCAGATAGTGCAAGCAGTGGGACTTCATCTCTTAGTTCAGACGAAGAAGGTTCTAAAATTTCCCTTGATTTACCAGGGATTACTGCATTACCACTTTTCACTAATGCTGAAAATGATGAAAAGAAAGGTAATAACGAGCATCCAGATTCTTACATTGTACACAATTCCTGTTAATCTGCAGTCTACATGATATTCATCAATATCAACTTTAGAGTATGTATTTTTTTACTAGTTATAAGTTTTCTTAGGTTATCAATGTATAAACACACACACACACAAAGAAAAAAAGAAAGAAAGAAAGTCAAAACTTTTTGAGATCATATATGGATTTAGTCAAAATGATCAAATAGAAAATTTCTATCTCTGTTGCATTTTATTTTTGTAAATTTATGAATCATCAAAGGATTAGTAAAAAATCATGCACGTGTTATATAACCCAAAGTTTCCTCATAATTCTCAGTGTATATCTAATAAATATATATTTATATTTATATTTAGGTAGTGAAGAAGGTACTATTGGTTGGTCGGCAGCACCAACATTGGTTGAACGTCAAAGAGAAAATTTAACGGAAAGATTAAAGCGTGAATTTGGCTTATTTCTTAGCGACGACGAAGAAGAAAGAGCTCGCAAACATGGTAAGCAAACAAACAAACAAACAAACAAACAAACAAAGAAAAACAAAAAACAAAGGATCAACATTTATAAATGAATAAACGCTTAACGTAAAAGTAACATTAAAATGATTCTCCTTATTTTTGTCTTCAATTGTAGGTTTGACTGCAGAAGCTATTTTGAAAGCTCGTAGAACGTCACCGCCATTTTCTTTGATTCCAGCTACAAATCCTGCGTTTCCTTTACCACAGTTACCACCTCAGCCATATATACCACCACCAGGATCTTCAGCAATACATTATCCACAATACCAAGCTAATAAATCATCCTCCTGTCCTGTTGTTCAGTATTCCAATTTTAGTGCACCACAAGCAACATTACAAACGGTATATCCAAATGTAACAAGTCAAGGAACTACTGTCAACAAACCAGTACAATTTTTGGTACCTCAAGCAGCATCACAAGCTCCACCAGGTTCTAATCCATATCCTCCGCAATTTATTCCAACGACGATTCCAACAACAGTGCCAATTACGAAATTTTCTTCTTCGGCGACTTCAACGTCCGGCGGGACTACTACTCCACACGTATTTTCAACATCAGGTCAAACGCAGAAACCTTTTTTCAATCATCCTGCACCAAGGTCGTAACTGGTATTAACGGTAGTACTATTTTTTTTTTTTTTTTTGTAGTTAAAGTACGATTGATAAAATTATCACAATTGCTCTCTCTCTCTCTCTCTCTCTCTCTCTTTTTCTTTCTTTCTTTTTCTTTTTCTGTCGACAAATGGCGAACAGTGTGATGCAATTAAGATACAAATAATTTACAGCTATTAATCGATTGTTGTTGACAAAATATGAATAGAGGGGAACGTATATATACGTCCTTCGTAGTGGAAACGTTTAAAAGTAATTATAAACATCACAATTGGAATATACTCGTAAAAGTCACACAATTTCTTCTAAATATTATTTATTTTAAATAAATTTGTATTCACATATATATATATATATATATATATATATATATATATATATGTGTATATATGTGTGTACAATATATGTATAAACGCACATGCGTATTTAGTAGCATAATAATGAATGCTACAAATCACATTGTATTATACGTAGAAATTGAAGAAAAAAAAATATATAATAATAATAATAATTATCATTAATTAGTAATGACAAGATGTAAGATGTACGAAAACATCATCTGAAGTTAAGAAATATGAGACTTGTTAAACGTTAGGTACTATTATATATATATATATATACGCTTTTAGAATTTTCATGCGCAGACACAAAAAACAAACTATACTTGGCATAGAAATTGGTTGTTTTTTTTTAATTTTTTTTTTTTTTTTTTGAAAATAACTCAACAACAGGTTTCTTATAAATGGCCTAATGGCAATAGTTGAAATATTTTCGAGAAATAGTCGTACGCATTTTTAGATAGGTATATGTTTGAAAACCTGTTGATACAAAATATATATTTAGCATCATCAAAAGCAACAAAAAAAAAAAAACAAAACAAAACAAAATAAAAAGGAAAAAAAAATAGAAGAAGAAGAAGAAGAAGAAGAAGAAAAGAAAGAAAAGAAAGAAAAGTGTATTCCAAAAATGTGTGTATGCACTTTTGATATCACCAAAATGGTGCGCCGTATAAGAGTCAAGTGTTTATACATTAATAATAACATTAATCCAATTTTGATAATATTTAAAAGAAAAAGAAAAAGAACAAGTTGGAATCTCTTTTAAATGGATGATAAATCAAAGATCCGTTGATCGAAATCTTTAAGAACAGTTATCATCGTCACATTAATTATATATATATATATATATAATAATGTGCACTTATGAGTCTGCATTATTATTCAATGAAAAATTGTATATATTACTTGCATATATGCATAATATTATAATAATATAAATCTTTATTTAATCATAATAATTGTTAGATTAACCTATAGACTTCTAATAACACAATAATTAATTAATTAATTAATTAATTAATAAATAACCTTGTGCTGTGTTGTTGTAATCTTTCAAAAGCCAGTACTATCTGTGTCCAGATTTCTCTATATTTTATATTTCATCAATGTAAAATTCGTAGATAATTAGTTATAATAAATACGTTGAAATTTCATTTCGAGAGAGTTCATTTATAATAATAATAATAATAATTATTATTATTATTATTGAAAATATGTGTTTGTAAATTTAGCTTTTTTTTTTCTTTATTTTGTTTTGTTTTGTTTTTTTTTTTTAAATCACATTTGCGCTTTCATTTAGGCGAATAAGAAAGAAAAACCAAGAAATTTTTATTGTAGCTTTTATAATTTTATGGCAAATATCTCTCTGTTCGTGTAAAGGCCTTAAAAAGAACACATAGTAGAACAAAAAGAAGAAGAAGAAGAAGATGAGGAGGAGAATAATAAGATTATTGTTAATATTAAATAGAAAAAGGACAAGGCCTTAGGATACCTTAAGTATTTCTAAATTAATATATTTCAAACATGACGTGTCATTGTTTTATATGTTTAGAAGTCTAAAGAGGATGATGATGATGATGATGATGTATGTTTTATACAAAAATTCTAAGTCCTTGTTATATTATATCAGTTGTTTTCTTCACAATATAACATATATATATATATATATATAGATAAATACCTACATTAAAAATAAAAAAATAAAAGGTGCTTATTTATTTTAATTTTTATGGCAAATCATAATGAGAAACACAAACGTTTTTAGTTGTTGGTTGGTTGGTTGGTTGGTGGTATTTTTCAATTTAAAAATTGATTGACGAAAACAATTTGTAGAAAAAAACAAAAAGAAACAAAACAAGGTTGTGTTAAATTTTGGGGATTGTTATATATTCATTTATAATTATCCCAAAATTTAATGCTCTCATTTAAAAAAAAAAAAAAAAAATAAGTACAAAGCTCTGAGAGAAAATATAAAAGCAGCAGCAGCAGGAGGAGGAGGAGAAACATTTTCGGACAAAATAATAACATTGAGAGACAATTGTAGGCTCTACTTATTCTATTTAAAAAAAAAAAAAAA
>NW_015149074.1:267851-290434 GCF_001465965.1 Polistes dominula | reverse complement strand
TTTTTTTTTTTTTTTTAATGTATAAATTAATTTTATTTTTCTTTTCTTTGTAATCGTTCGAGATGCGTTTATCAATAGAATTGTATAATAATCGTGCAATTCTGTGTATTTAAGAAATAAAAATAAGAAACTAATGGATACTTAGTGGAACAAATAAAATAATAATAATAATAACAATATGTAATTTAATAGCTCTTTAAAAAGAAGAAGAAAAATTACATCAAATATTATTTCAATTAGAAATGTAAATTATGTATCGAATAATTAATTAATATATCGTATTATTCTCTAGTGTACACATCAATGTAATTAAATAAGTGTACAAAGCTTCGTATAAATTTGGCTCAATCGTAATAATGTGTATATATACATACATATATATATATATATATACACTATAACTGTATTACTAGTAGTTATTATATTTAACGATGGTACATCAAATGATTATTTTTTAAATTACACACATTTATCTTACTTTTTTGTTCTTTCTTTCTTATAAATTCAAACTAATATTATAATAGTAATAATAATGTACTATATTGATTTGATTTAATTTAATTTAATTTAATATTATTCCTCCTTTTTTTTTTTCATTAGAAAGTAAACAAGAAAAAAAAAAAAAGAAAAAACAAAGTAAAATTATATTTAAATACAACAACGAAAGAAAATAATAATCATGATTTACAATAAAGTAATTAACAAATATATATTATTGATATAAGCTTGTCATAAAATAGCAAACTAATTATTATTTTTTAATAAACTTATTATTATATAAATACTTAACAATTCATTTCTAATTAAATGTCAAATGAAACTTTGAAAATGTTTTGCTATGATAAATATGATTTATATATTAATTAATGGACAAATATACACACACATATATATATATATATACACACACATATGTGCGTTTTATCAAATGTAATAGAAAAAAAAAACTCTTAAAAATTGTCTTCATTATTATTATTATTATTATTATTATTATTATTAATAATAATCATATGTGAATCTTTTATCTTAATATATCATTTTGGGAAAAATATATATATATATATCTAACAATTTAACGAGTCAGAAATAATAAGCAATTGTGTAAAAGAAAATGAAGAAATACGCATATAGGAAAAATAAATACACTTTCCTGATGTAAACATTTTTTACAATCGGATTTTAAGCATATATATATATATCTATCTATATATATATCAAAGTTTGAAGATCTGTGATTAGCAAAGTAAGTCAGTAAACATTGTGTTTGAACATTTTACATGTGTACTATCTAATTATGAAAGTACCTTTATCAATTTATTCCTAATTGCGTATGAAGAATCTTTTTTTGTCTCTACAGAAAAAAAAGAAAAGAAAAGAAAAAGAAAAAGAAAAGAAATGAAATGGAATAAAAAAATATTTCCCCCCCGTTTTACATTTTATGTTTGGCTGACAATTTAAGAGTCAAAACAAACATATTTTTGGCATTTGTGGTATTATCTTATATTTTTAGCCAATATTTTGTAATAAAATTAGTAATAATAAGATACAAATATTACAGGTGGTTTGCATATATATATAATACAAATGCTCGTGTACATCTATACATATATACATATATATATATAAGTGTACAGTTTTTATGTTCTCCACCTGAGTATATAACGAGAGATGATGATGATGATGGTGATGATGATGATGATGAAGAAGAAGAAGGAGAAGAAGAAGAAGAAGAAAAAGAAAGTGTAAATACTTTTGTAAGATAAATTTAAGTATCGATGTTTCACTTAAAAAAAAAAAAATAATAATAATAATTAAAAAAAAAAAAAATAAAAATCTTGTACCTTCTTTAAGCTCAGAAAGAAAGAAAAGAAAAGAAAAAAAAAACAAACAAAAATTCAACAAAAAATATGATTGATGTAATAATAATATGCGCGATAGCTTTGACAAATTCTGTCTGATTTTCTGATATATTACTAACACATTTGTATAGTTATAATAGCGAAGAATTAAATTTATAGTATATTATAGTATATTAATAGTAGGCAGCGATATTAAAATATAAAAATTTGTTATTAAGTACATTTTCTAATAGAAGTAGTAGTTCGTTAGAATAATCGTTTAAATGTTGTATATAAAAGATATTATCACACACACACACAGCAATTATTATTATTATTATTATTATTATTATTATTACATATTAGCATATATACATATATGTATGTACGTATGTATATGTATATATATATATATATATATATATATATATATACATACATAGTCTTATGATAATTTCAGAACACATAATTTTTTTATTTGCGATTTATTGTTACTTGTATGTGCCTAGTTATAGCCATGTTACATTACTACGTACACACTGTATAATAATTTAATCAATACTATCAAATTAATAAATGTAACAAGTTCTTCGATATCAAACTTGATATGAATGATATATATAGATATATATATATCTATATGTACAATGTATGTACAAACATATATATATTTATATATATATATATATATATTACATATTATTATGGCATAACATGTAAAGAGCTCATATTTAGGCATACATGAAATTTAATAAATCGAAATACATTTTACGAATTAATTACTCTCTATGATCAATCTTTCAATGATAATAATCATCTCTCATATCCAATGAAAAAACAGCAGCAGTTATCTTTTATCACTAAACTTTATCTTCAAATCGGCAATTCAAATATTCAAATTATTTGTTTATATAATTTACCACAGTAATCAGTAAAAGTCTTGTTTACAAGTTTCTGTAACATTTTATTATTTTTGTTTTTTTGTTTTTGAATTATAAGTAATCATTTGATTAGTCAAATCAAGTACTAATTTCCATAAATTTGAAAACAATTGATAATTGCAAAAATGATTAACACAGTTTATCAGAGGTAATATATAACCTGATTTGGTTTATGAAAAAATAATTTTAACAAAATATATATCCCATTATAAAAAATTCATATAGGTGTAATGGAGAAAAATCACGTTAAATGCACGTTAGAATAATCAATGTGTTAAAGAAGTCGACAATAAAGACCAATTGATGGTTAAATGAAATTACACGCGTTACATTAAATATTATAAATTATAGTTAACATCATGAACGAAGCTGATAGTTACATAAAATCATTGAAGTAACGTGTGCAAAAAAGGGTATCATATATTACATGTATGCACACGTATAAGAAAGATATATGGCATATCTCACGTCGTTGAATTGGCAAAATATTTTTTTCGTTCGTTGAAAAACATTTGATTAAATTTGTGATTAAAATTAATCCACAAAATGGAGATATTATAAATATATTGAATAATATTTTTCATTTCAATCATTATATTATCAATAATATTTTTCATTTGAATGATTTCATTAAATTTCGGTTGAAATTAATCAAAATGGAGATTAACAAAATTATATAGAGAAAAAGTAAATAATAATAATAATGTTAATCATTTGTTTGTAGATAATAACGAAAGAAAAAGGGGGAAAAAAATAAAATAATTATCCAAGTAACATTGTCGTAAGGCAAACGGAAGTTCCATTTAAAATTGAAACCGTTTAACCCGCCTGCTTCGTATACTGCAATTTGATTGATCAAAGTTAGCTGACGTCATCGTTGATAAGCTGCGCAATTGGAGGAGAAAAACAGCGGGCGTCTGCTGTGACAGTCGCATATTCAGAGAAGCGTCCGACGCGGCGGTGGTGATCAGCAAAGTTCCCTAAAGCAATGGCCTTGTCGTCTCAGTCGTCTCAGCTGGATGCAACAGCTGTAGAAAATTTTCGAGAGTATTTAAGAATACCATCGGTACAACCGGACGTTAATTACGGTGAGTAATATTATTATTATATTGACAATTAATAATAACAAATTCATTAGATTCAAAGTAAACGTCTTTTCTTTTATTATTATTATTTTTTTGTGTGTGTGTTTTTTTTTTTTTTTTTATATTTCCTTCTTTGTTTGACGAAAGTTAAACGCGAATAGTGTTGAGAATGATAAAATGTATTGTAAATTGTGTCGTCGTCTCTACTACCTCTCAACATCTTGGTGTGTTGTTCATGTATGGGTTACTACGTGAATCGGGGGGGTCGCTGAACGATGTGTTTCCTCTCATAGGAAATTGTATTTTTTTTTCTATTATTATTATATTAATTATATCGTGACACGTATTATACAGACTTTTTGTTACATATGACAAGCCTATTGATTACATTTACATTCTCCTAACATCCAATTTTACCGACACCATTTCTAACCGGTATTTTTGAATCCGGCGAAACGGCGTAGCGTCTCAGACGCTATCGAGCCATTGTATATGCCCCACCCAACACACACACACAATTTTATTATTTCTATTTTTATATATTTTTTTTTCAAGCTTAAAGGATAACCAACTCCCCCCAGCTAAGTATACCATAGTTTTACAAACGTATCGTTCGTTGCTTATCCAAAAAAAATCAGCTTACTTTTTCAACGAACACCGAGGAAGGTAAATCTCTTTCCATTCGTCGTAGAAATTTTCATTTATTTTCAACGATTCTTATCTCACATTTTTTTTTCATATTTACAATTAAGATTTGTTCATTTACATTTTACAGATAACCAAATGACATTTTGTGTTCTTCATATTCCTATTTTTCTTGTCTTTCTTTTTACTCGTGTTAAAGATACGAATGTATAATTAAAAGGTAATCTTAATGATAAAATTGTTCAAAAATAATCTTTGAATAAACACCGATAAGATAATAATTATATCTTGCATAAGTTCATTTATTTTGTTAACAATCATGTCACTTGTACATTTTTTTTATCTGTTGTTCTTCAGAAAAAGATAACATTTTAGAGGTTATTTCATTTCCAATCAAATTAGTACGATTTAACATATACAATTATATTTAATTACAGATGCCTGCGTCGAGTTCTTACACAAGCAAGCAAAGTCATTGGACTTGCCAATTAAAGTATACCATGTACATCCAGGAAAACCCATCGTGGTACTCACATGGTTGGGTACACAGCCAAATGAACCTGCAATTCTCTTGAACAGTCATATGGACGTAGTGCCAGTCTTTGAGGTAAGTAATGTAATTTTTGTAAAAAGATATTATGAAATTACAAAGCTTGTTAATTATCTCTTTAGATTTGTAAATTATTGAAGGATTGTTTTTATTAATGAAATAAATGCATTTTGTTGTTAGGATAAATGGACATATCCACCATTCAGTGCACATATGGATGAACAAGGAAATATCTATGCACGTGGTAGTCAAGACATGAAATGTGTTGGAATACAATATTTGGAAGCTGTGAGACGTATGAAAATGTCCAATCAACGTTTCAAGAGAACCATTCATATATCTTTCGTACCCGATGAAGAAATTGGTGGTAAACTTGGTATGAAGGAGTTCGTTCATACGAATGATTTCAAGGCTTTAAATATTGGATTTGCACTCGATGAAGGAGTTGCTTCTCCTACTGAAACGTTCCTCATGTACAACGGTGAAAGATCTATTTGGCATGTAGAAGTACATTGTACTGGAAATCCAGGACATGGATCATTATTATTAGATAATACTGCTGGTGAAAAAATACGAGTTATAATTGATCGATTTATGGATTTAAGAGCTGCGGAAAAAGACAAATTGAAAGATACTGAAAAATATCAAATTGGTGATGTTACAACCATTAATCTCAATCAATTGAAGGTAAACAGCAATGTATATTCTGTTTCTCGTTCATTTTTGTTTAGTTTATTTAGTTATTATTAGTAATATTCAGTATTTGATTTGATTTGTAATTATCTAATTAATATTTTTATATTTACATGTCTTACATTAGGATTTGTACGATTCGTGTAAGTATTTAATCGTATTGATTATTTTATTACATTTGTTTCTTTTTCATATGCCATCTTACATTTTATATTATTTTATTGAATTAGATATTAATTAAATATGTTTCCTTTTTTTTTTTTTTTACAGGGTGGAGTACAAACAAACGTTATACCAAACGAATTGATCGCCATATTCGATATAAGACTTGATCCATCCGTAGATCACGACGAATTTGAAGCTAAGATCAAGAAATGGTGCGAGGAAGCTGGAGAAGGTGTATATTACACGTTTGAACAAAAAAATCCAAAAGTTGAGAACACCAAATTGGATGATACCAATCCATATTGGATTGCATTTAAAAAGACATGCGATAGTTTGAACATAAAATTAAAAATTGGTATTTTCCCGGGTGGAACTGACAGTCGTTATGTAAGATCTGTAAGTATTAGAAATATTATTAATAATATAAAGTACACATTTCTGTAAAGAATATAAAATTAGTGATATTTATTAAAATTGTTTGATTTTTTACAGGTCGGTATACCAGCAATTTGTTTCTCACCAATGAATAATACAAAAGTACTTCTTCACGATCACGATGAATATTTAAATAAAGATATATTTTTACGGGGTATACAAATATATATGAAAATAATACCAGCCGTTGCAAATGTTTAATAAGTGCAATATCGAACAATTAAATGATATAATAAGGTCGCTGAGAAAACTATATTCGCGATATATGACAAAAGTGCAATATAACAAGTTACCATATAAATATATTACAAGTTTATTATTATATATATATATTATATATTTTATAAAGCAGAAAATAATTAATTCATATATAATAAAAAAAAAATATATATATATGAGAGATACAATGAACAAAAAAAAAAAACAAGCAAATAAGTCAAGTAATAATAATTTTCGCACGAATAGAGGAGAAAGAAGAAAATATAAACAAAACGAACAAAGTTTATTATAGCAATGAAATGAAAATAATTAATTATATTAATATAAAACCAAGAACACCAAGAAATATATATATATTAATAATGACTACTGCATTTGTTCATCCAAGAAGAAAGAGAATTTAAAAAAAAAAAAAAGAAAAGTAGTAGTCAAACTTTAATGTATTGTAAAATAATTAATAATATATAAATGTTAATATCTTTATACGGATGAAAAATTGTGAAAATATTACTGGCCATCGTAATATTAGTTGAATGTTATAAGAAAGTTGATCGAAAAATATACGAAAAGGTATGTTAAAGGAAACCGCCTATTGACCTTAGCAGTATCAAAGGATATGCTACTAAAAAAAAATCTTCTGTGTTAAATTGCCCTAAAAAAAAAAAGTTATTTTATTTGTGCCAGTTTAATTGGATAAAATGATCGGTGATAGTGTCACTGTCGCGAGTATTTTCTCTGTTGATTTGAAAGTCGATAAATCTATGTGCACGAATGGTGTATTCCCGCCATTGTCGTACGTAGTGAGTTCATTGTCGACCGTATGCCGACCACCCCTTTCCAACAAAGTAATAGACTCGTCCATCTTCTTCGACTTCGTCTTGATTATTTTATCGAGCGTTATCAATGAAAATTGTGAATGATATTTCGTGTGATGGTGTTGAAAAATATCAACTATCTCGATTGTTTATCGAAATAACAAAATAATAAGGCAAAACGGAGTAAGAAGAATTTTTTTCTTAGTGTATGGGCTCGGCCATTTTCCTACAGAGGGGGATACGGTGGGGTAAAGTGTGTTAGAAAAACACACGGCCACTTCTCTCATTTCTATCGTACGTTGTAACCATTTCACGAACAAAATTGAACGACAAATTAAAGATCATTTTAAATATAAACGTACGAGATTGTTAAAATAACGAAAAGATCGTTAAAAAGTGTAGAAAAGATATCTGAAATAAATTCCTTTGTCAGCCATGTGCAAATGGAGTAGCATTTAAAAGATCCTCGGCGAACGAAGCGCACCGACCAATGAGCGCGGTCTCGGCTCGGTCACGTGACTTTGGCGAACCAATAGGCGGGACGAGATTTGAAATCGTGCGTGGTCTTTGTTCACGAACCTACCGTCAACGTTACTTCAGTTCCGTAAAGGGGGCCTTGTGTCGGTGTCATTTTATACATGGTCGCTGCCGAAAATCTCATTATTTCCAAGTAAAATATATGTGTGAAAGTGGTGTTAAGCTGAGTGAACGAGATACTTCATAGACCGTCGATTATACGGTAAGTTAGGATTACGTTAAATCTTCTCGTTGAAAGTAGAAGACAAAAAAGAAAATAATTTTCTGTGGCCGGCCCGCCACTACTACTCGTCGTCTCGCCGCCACCACCGTCGTCGTCCTCCACCGTTGCCGTTCATCGATGTTTTAGTTATTGTATTTGTCGTGTTTCGTCGTCGTCGTCCTGTCTTTTTCTTATCAAGTGTTGTTGTTGTTGTTGTTGTTGTTGTGTGGAAAAGAAAATTTTTTTTCATTAGTGTTGCGAAAAGTGAACGATATTATTGCAGGGATAAAAAAAAAAGGTCCGCCTACATTTTTATTAAAAAGAACAAAAAAAAAAATACGTATCCTGTTTATATTCGATCACATTGATGATGATATATACTTAGACGGAAATCTAAACAAATAATATTTTTTCTATCCGTTTCGTAAACGTGTCTTTGGTTTTTTTTTATTTTTTTTTTTTTTAACGATTAATATATAATGGGCGGGAAAAATATTAATTTTTTAATAACCTACTAATCGATTGATTTAATATTTGTTTTCTTTTCTGAGTTAAATATTTTTGATTTAACTCTTTTTTTTGTTTGTTTGTTTGTTTTATTTCGTTTCCCTCTCTTATCAGTTATTTTCCCTCCCCCGTGTAAAGTAAATATTCTGGAATAAAGCGCGGGCATTTTTTTGCCGCGCACTCTCGACGAATTTCATTCTGCTGCTGCTGCTTCTGCTGCTGATGTCCGTGCCGCCTTTCTTTTCGAGCTTACATTCATTGTTATGGTAACCGTTTTATTTACCGTAAACGTAGCGCGACCGAGCAACCGAGAATAAACAATCGTATCGGTCGTCTCCGCCATCACCCCCTTCACTACCCTCCTCCACCAAACATACACATACACATATATATATATACTATATTATCATCACAGCAAACACACATATCACACACGTATATATGTATAGTACGTGTACGGATCGTACAAACCTCTGAATGAGTGATTCACCGTAGTGTGTAGGAGCGTAAAATTGAGCGGGAAGACGTTAGAATAGAAGACAGTCGTCTTTCTTGAAAACGTACGTGCGAAGTTTGTTTGTTTGTTTGTTTGCTTGCTTGTTTGTTGATGATCTTCTTTCCTTTCTTGTTTTTACTTCGGGTTGCGTTCTTCTTCAATGATTTAGAACAATGAAAACGTATTACGAGATATAGTTTTGTTTTTTTTAATATCACCACCGTGTGTATACTCTATATATATATATATATATATATATATATATATATATAAAATATTAATATGTGTACACACATATTGTGTTCTGTTTGTTAAACATGAATTTCTATATTAATTTAGTTAAAAAAAAAAAAAAAAAAGGTTATTGCTCTGTTTGGAAAGAAAGAAGAACAAAGTATTGGTGAAAAGAGGAATAGTTGAAAGGAAGAAAAATAATAATAATAATAAAAAAAAAATACCATTCGTAATTATTACGAATTACAAAGGAAGTTTCTTCTCCTCCTTCTCTTGCTCCTCCTCCTCCTCGTTCCATCGATTAAAACAAAAGGCTGGAGTTATAGTAGCAGTAGTAGTAGTAGTAGTAGTAGTAGTAGTAGTAGTAGTAGTAGTCCAGACTGCTTTGGAGAAGAAGAAGAAGAAGAGGAAGAGAAGAAGAAGAAAAAGAAGAAAAGTGAGGAGGAGGAGGTGGAGGAGAAAGAGAGGAGAGAAGAGAGTGAGAGAGTGAGGGCTCGTCGTCTCGCGCGTAAATAGATTCATTTTATGCGAGGCAAAGCTTATCGAGCGATCTACTTTACCGTTTCCAACCAGATATTTAATAATACAATCATCTTTTTTTCTTCTACTTCTGCTTCTTCTTTTTCTTCAAAAATATAGCAATGTTATAAACTTACTGGCATAACTAACAATATACAATAATATTCAATATTTTATCTTCTTTTGTTTTTCTTCAAAAATCTAGTAATGTTAGGGAAATGTTTATAAACTTACTAGTACAACTAATAATATGCAATAATATTTAGTAATATTATGTTCTTTTTCTTTTCTTCAAAAATATAATAACATTTGGTAATATTATAAATTAACATAATTAATACAACAATTTTTAGTAATACTATCTTCTTGTTTCCCCCTTTTTCAATAATCTAGTAATGTTAGGGAAATGTTATAAACTTACTAGCACTACTAACAATATACAATAATATGCAATATTATCTTCTTTTTCTTTTTTTCTAAAATATAGTAACATTAGGTAATATTATAAATTAACATAATTAATACAACAATTTTTAGTAATACTATCTTCTTGTTTCCCTCTTTTTCAATAATCTAGTAATGTTAGGGAAATGTTATAAACTTACTAGCACAACTATAACAATATAACAACATTTAATGATACTATCTTCCTTTTCCTCTTCTTTAAAAATTATTCAACTAATAATTAACTAATTTTTATTTAATAATTAATTAACTAAAACAATAACAAATTATCAATAATTGTGTTTCTCTCTTTCTAAGTTATTTTTTGATATTCTATCTTTAACTCATAATAATAATAATAATAATCAATACAAAAATCTATACACACTTATTGTAATATTTAATACCATTCACACAAATAAACCTAAATCAATATCCAATTAAAAAATAGATACAAAATAAAGGAAAGAAAAAAAAAACTAGATAAAAAGAACCAGAAGCAAAAAAAGAACAATTTAAAAATAAATAAAGATAAATCTATATCCGGTGGAAAAGGAATAGTTTAGTAATGGAAGAAGGGTGAATGGAAGGGGGTTGCTGTTTCCGGTTTTTCCGTCAATATTTCATTCTTTTTGGTAAAAAAAAAAAAAAAGAAAAAAAAATTGTCCGTAACGAGCGAGCACCGGTGGCGGTAAAGATGAGGCGGGGAGGAGGAGAAAAAGAGATGGGAGAAGGGGATAGGATGGCAGGCGGGCGGGCGGTCGAGAGGGGGAGGGGCTGAGGGAAGAGCAAGGGGGAGACCCTCGAGCACTTTCAACACGCTTACTGCCGCCGGGAAAACTATTGACCGTGGGAACCTTCTGGGAACTCTACCCTCGCCATATGCTCACCGTAGGAAATATCTTAGGGACTCTCTCAACGAAATCCTACCGTTTCTCTCCTTCCTCTCTCTCTCTCTCTCTCTCTCTCTCTCTTTTTCTCTTTTTCGTATCCTCAAACGACTATTTGTCACTGTGTATGAAGTGCGCGCGCGCGCGTATAGATCCCCTACCCACAAAGTAACTTCACCCTTTTTTCTATTCTTTTATGGTTATGTTTTTTTTTTTTTTATTATTTTATTTTTATCTTTATTTTATTTTATTTTATATTCTTTCATTCGCCATTGTTTCTTTTCTTTTCTTTTGTTTTTTTTTTTCTTTTCTTTCTTCAGCCGAAGAGAAAGAAACTGTTCGATTCGTGAAGACACTTGGACTTCCGGTCCAAGATGGCGGCTGCTCTCTCTCTCTCTCTCTCTCTTTCTGTCTTTCTTCAAGGTTCCGAATAAATATTATCGTTGTCCGCCATGTTTGATTTTCTCTTTTTTTTTTGTTTTATAAATTTTTGTCAATGACTGTCTCAAGTACTATTAACAAAAGATATTTTTAATATTAATTAATTATTTTATTATATTAATCTCCCTAATCAATTAAATAAATCATAAGCATGATTATTCCTATATACTGGGTTGTTCAAAAAATTCGTACCGATTTTTATTAGATGGCGTTTACTGAAAAACCTGAGAAATTTTGTAAAGACAAAATTTTAAAATTACCCCATAAAAATGGAAAAAGGTTGTGGAACATTTAGAACAGTACTTATGTATAATTTAATAAATATATACAAAAAAAAAAAAAAATTGGCACGCGATTTCCGGACAACCCAATAATAAACCTTACAATCATTTTATTATATGTAGACAAATGAAAAACATTCGGTTGACTGGCCAGCTTTCTATACGAGACTTTGATAATATATGTTACAGACAAAGTCTGGTATTCCTTAATGGCCGCTCGATAATTTACAACCCCCTCCCCCTATCCTCCCCTCCCCTCCCCTCTCATTCATTAGGAAATATTTGTTGTTGTGTGTGTGTATTTTTTCAGTCTTTTTTTTATATCACGATCGATTAAGTTTAATCCATTAGTGAGTTCATCCTGTAATATCTTACAACGTAAATCAAATCAACAATCTTTTCGATCCTTTATTTTTGGTATCTTTTAAAAATCTATCGGAGTTATAATATCGATTAGAAATCGTAATAGAAAATATATTAGAATTAGATTAGCGTTTATAGATTTGTTTTTTTGAATCTTTGGTAGAACTTTAACAAAAAAAAGAAAAGAAAAAAATCAACATTTTCAAAGTATACTCGATTTATTCTGATGATTGCCTTTAACTTTATGTCCGCACCCGTTACGGTGAAAGCAAAAACTTAACTGAAGTTAAAAAGAGAGAGAAAAAGAGAGAAAGAGAGAGAGAGAGAGAGAACCAGGGGGCAAATTGATTTCCAACGACTAGTTGGAATGATGTAATCACGGTTCATGGATCTCCATGAGCTAACTTCTATAAAGACTTTTATATATATATATATATATATATATATATATATGCTTTATTTCTGACTTGAATAAAATAAAAATGGAGACAATTTAAAAAAAAAAAAAGAACATTAAATGAACAAATACATCTCTGTCTCCATTAAATTATTATCAATCAAGTGTTTCGAATGATTATTCTTTTTTTCTTAGTCAACTTCATCCTGTCATTTTAAAAACTAACGTAGTAGTTACGTTTATTGTATTTATTATATTTATATATTTATTCTAACCTATTTAATATTCATTTTTAATTTTTTTCTTAGTCAATTTCATCCAGTTATTTTAAAAACTCACGTAGTAGATACGTTTATTGTATTTATTGTATTTATATATTTATTCTAACCTATTTAATATTCATTTTTATTTTTTTCTTAGTCAATTTTATTCTGTCATTTTAAAAACTAACGTAGTAGTTACTACTTATACGTCATATCTTCTTTTGAAGTTATAACATTCGATCGATATTACGAATTTCGACACGGAGATCTTATTACTACGATAATCAAATATAGAAAAGAAAGAAATAAAACATTTCAAGCGATTTGTTAACGCAAATAAAAAAAAAAAAAAACAAGCAAAGAAAAGAAAAGAAAAAATATAAATAAAAAGAAAATGGATTCTCTGGAAATATTTGAACGATTTCGTAAACAGGAAGAGGAAGAGGTTCGAGTAAAAAAAAAAAAAAAGGGGGAAGTTTAGTGAAACTACCATCCTACCCTGTACCGTAGGCTGACAAATGCGCATGCGCAAAAGAAAGACAGAGAGAACACGATGTCTGCAGGGTGCAAACGTCGTGTTTTCTCTCTCTCTCTCTCTCTCTCTTTCTTTCACACACATACACACACACACAGTTTATACATATATGGATATATATATATATTTCTACACACGCAAATATCGAAGCTCTATGTTGGAGAGGGGAGTAACAGATCGATACTCTGAAAACTCGGCTTAGAAAGGCGCGGTCATACGCATCCATGGTTGGTCCATCGCGAAATCCAGACACACACACACACACACACATACCATTTCTTCTACATTTATTATTTTCATTATTATTATTATTATTATTATTATTATTTATTCTTGTTATTATTGTCAGAGTCAAGGTTTGAACTTTGATTTTTGTATTACGTTCATCATTGCACAATAACACCATGGGATAGTTCTAACTTTTCATTCCGTTTGTTTTTATAAATACATTTATTATACTTTTCATTTATAATAATAATAAAAAAAAAAAAAAAAGAAAAATAAATAAAGAATTCTTTGAAATATGAGCTACAGTTTAGCAACGATTGTAATAATATATATTTGATAGTTGTCCGAGATGAGAAGACATTATAATGAAAATTCAAGGAGAAATACTATATATTTGTTAGAATTCATTCTCTTCCTGGTAATGGAATGGAAAAGGCAGCACTCCACCTCACCTCCTCCTCCTCCTCTTCTTCTTCTTCTTCTTCTTCTTCTTCTTCTTCTTCATCCTTCGTAACGCTGGAAGAGTTCGATGTTAATGAACTCGAGCCGTGTTTCATAAGTGGCGCCGTTGTTGTTGAAGATCACATTGTATTCTGTGCTAGTACTACTACTACTACTACTACTCTAGTCAAACGTGCATCTATTACTACTACTACTTTAGTCAAACGTGCAACTATACTACTTTTTTCTTTTTATTTTTTTTTGTTTATCTCTTTTAAAACATATTATCTGCACGTTTTCATTGATAAATAAACAACTAGAGGATAAAACAATAAAAATGATTAAATAATAGATTATTTAGTTATTTAAATATCATTATAGGAATGTATTTGTTGTCTAACGGTATTAGAGAGCTATTGAACCGAGCCAACAATCTCATTTCCATGCAAAACTTTTATTGCACTTAGATATGGCTCTCGTGTATAGAAAGAAGAAGAAGAAGAAGAAGAAGAAGAAGAAGGATGTAGAATAACCGGTCTGCTTTTGGATAAATAGCATATGCCGGTTCGAAAGCGGTAAATGAATGTTGTTTGCGGTGTTGTGGGAGCCATAAGAGAAAGAATTCGAACAAATGCATTGTTATTTGAATGAGCCTGTATAATATGTACATATATATATATGTACTATGTCTCATAGTCACCACGGTGCATTATATATCCCTAGAAATATTACTAGTGCACTCTTCGCTATTAAAATCCTCCACCCACTACTACTACTACTACTTTTTTTTATTTATTTATTTTTTTTTGTTTTCATCTATTTCTTTCTCTTCTTCTTTTTTACTCTACTAACATTTTCTATTTCTATTTTATGGAAGAAACTAAAATGGCGGATATCTTTCTGAATGTTACTGTTGATATTTAGGATGATATGAAAAAAGTCACGTTTTTAAAATGATTTATTTTTATTTGGATATATTAAAATGTATAATTATACATTTGATTCTTCTTTATCAATGGTTATAAAACTATGATTGAAATCTAGTAAATTTCTGTACGAAAAGTTTCTGGGGGAAAGTGACTTTTATATCTCACACCCCTTATATATAATGAGAAGAACAAAAATAGGTTTTATATAATATACGGAAATAAGTGTTTAATGGTATATAATATATCATGTATATACTTCCGCTTATCACGAACCAGTTTACATATATATATATGGGATGGTTGAGATAGAAAGAAATATTAACAAAGAAAATATGTAACTTGTTTTACCTTTTTTACTGATTACAAGTAGATTATCACCGTTCGAATGAGTTAACGAGCATAATTTTGTCGCCGGAAGTAGACTTACAATGTATACAACAACTATGGTGAAATGATTAAGGATTTTTTTGTAGATTTTTTTTTTTATATTTTTCAGGGTTATGAAAATTACGTAAGATCATTTGAAAGATTTATCATACTTTAATGAATTGTTTGAGACTAATTAAAAAACTTAACCTAATTAAAGTTTTATAAAGTTTCAGTTTATATATATATATATGAGTCGATTATTTTACATAACGACGTGAGATGCACCAATTAATCCTCTCCTTACTCCCTTTTCCAAAAATAGAAAGTAATCGATATATCCTGACATACATTTTCATGGTTATGTTACCAACATTACATTTATATAATGAAAATCGTTTCTCATTTTAATCAAAAAGATTATTATGATTAATATTAGGGTTGAAACTTGAAAAAGTTCATCCTAGTTCATTGTGTTGTTTCAAATAGTTCAATTTGGTTTTACTTTTTTTATTTCAAGTCAATTAAATTTACTAATACATTAGGTGGAAAGTAAAGACGGTTTTTAACCTCAAAATTTAAACAAGTTTTTATTATTATACAATAACTTTTTTTTATTTGGTAAATAAAAATCATCAATCGGTTTTTTCATTTCAAATATTAGAAATGATTTGACACGCGTAGTAGCGACATTACTTTTACCCGCCAATATTAATTATAATTTGTTTACAAATAGAAATAATTAATCGGTTTTTTAATTTCAAATATTAGAAATGATTTGACACGCGTAGTAACGACATTACTTTTACCCGCCAATATTAATTATAATTTATTTACAAATAGAAATAATTAATCGGTTTTTTCATTTCAAATATTAGAAATAATTTGACACGCGTAGTAGCGACATTACTTTTACCCGCCAATATTAACTATAATTTATTTACTAATTAATTAGTAATATTTACTAGAATAAATTTACTATATATATAATTATTTTATATTAAAAATACCACGAACTTTTTCATTCAACCTAATATTTTCAAAATAAATCAAATCTGTGATATAACATCGATCATGATGATATATATATATATATATATATATAATCGATATAAATTTCTTTGTGTATGTATACATGTGTATTTTGTGTATGTGTGTGTTCTTGTTCACGTTTGTTTATATTTATTCAATATATTTTCTCATATCAGTGAAAATGGCATTCGCTTAGAAGCGCAGCACGACGAAGACGACGAAGACGACGACGAGAACGGGACGGGACGATTCACATTCGGTTCGCTTCATAAGCCTTCTCGTGGTTCGAATGGGAACCGGTTTTCTCGCGATCCACAAAGAAACCCACCTTTCCGTGCGCGCGCGCGCGCACGCGCATACACAAGGTCCGTTCTCGTCCCTCGGGTTGTATGCGCGGCTGCTGCTTACTCCCTACCTCACCCTTCTTCACCCTTCTTCACCCTAACCTTACTTTTTCTTTTCTTCTTTTCTTTTCTCTTCTCCCCTCTACAGTTGATTTTTACAATAAATTATTTTCCATCCGTCATCGGCATCATCCTACATTTATTTTTTATCATTCTCGACTGTATAAAAATTCAGTGTCACATTTATGGTTTCAAATGAATTTTAAAACTCCTGAACAGATTTTAATGACATTTTTTTCTTCATTTTGTGTTATTTATTCAATTTAGATTATAGGATACTTTTTACCGCCATTATTTTTTATTCAGAGGTTATCTAAGTCTCTAAGTTCTATAAATTTTCGATAGATGACTCTGTATTACAATTTCAATTATTTCACGTTTTTTTTTAGATTTTTATAACTTAACTAACCTTACTTTTTAATATTTTTTTCATTCTAACTCGTTGTATTACTTTTGGTTTTATCATTATACTTTACTATCCGTAAATTTTCGATAGATGGCGTTGAATTACAATTCAGTTATTTAAATATATTCACGTCATACATTTTTCTAACCTTACTTTTTTTTTTTTGCCTAGCATTATTATTTTATATATTCCATTCTAATTTGTTGTATTACTTTCGATGCGTTGAATATAATTTATTAATAAATTTAGAATTAAATTAAATCAACATTTTTTTATAACAAAGCCACAGCAAAATGGTCGGAGTACAAATTGCATATAAAAAATAATATAAATATGTGTGAGTGTGTGTGTTTCTTCATCATTTTTTCTTTCTCTTTCTTTTAGTTCACATTCACCATCTTCTTTATTCCCCCCACCTCTTCTTCTCTTTCTTCTTTTTGTTACATCCGTTTCTATATTTTTCATCTTCTTCTTCTCTTATTTCTTTGTACTTCTATCTGTCCGTCCGTATGTCCGTGGTTTCCTTTAGTTGGTTGGATACTTTTCCTGTTTCTCCAGGTCTTCTTCCTCATTGTCTTTCTATTTTATCGGAGAATAACATCGAGATTCTGTCATGAACGATGTACACTAACCTTTTCTTAAGAAAGAAAGAGAGAGAGAGAGACAGAAACAGACCCCATCATCGTTTTATGTTAGTAGTAGTAGTAGTAGTAGTAGTATTAGAAAATAAGTTGTAATGGTAGTAGTATGTTAGAAACCTATTGGTAATGGTGATGGGTTCGTATTTATATGGTTTCGAAAGTATCGTGAAAGGGAAATCCCCCCCCTCTCCCCGTAAATCCTCCAAATTTGCTAAGTTTCACAAATTGGCCTTGCTAATTTCTTAACCAATTATAATAAATTCTCTTTCTTTCTTAAAATTATTTCTAATATATTCTATGGAATTTTCTGTGTGTGTGTGTGTGTGTGTCCTTAACACCCATTACCACCACTTTTAACCTACTTTTGACTCACGAAATATGCCATGTTCAAATTAGCCTTGACAATTCTTTTTTACGAATTATATAATTAACTTTCAAAACAAGAATTATTACTTCTTTTCTAATATTTTCTAAAAAATTTTTCTCTCTGTGTATGTGTGTGTGTGTGTGTAAAAGTGAGTGTTCTTAACCTAACACCTATACCACCACCATGAGTTTTATCTTTTTTTCTTTTGTATATTTTGTACACGGTTCCAAAACGAGAAGTTTCTAATTTTTACAAATGGCCGACTGGCCGACATTTTCTTTTTTTGGAAGGGGGTGGGGGAGGGGGAACGAAACGTGACTAACGAAAAAAGTTTTGGAAATGTATTTCGAGTTTTCTTACCTGGGACTGTGTCAAGAACACGTTTTCCTTTTTTTATCTTTTTTTATTACCATAAACTAGAATTAAACAGGAAGGTACGCACACACACGCACACACATGTCTCTACGTGCAGAGAAAAAAAAAGATAGATGGATAGATAGTTAGATAAAGAGAGAAAGGAAGATCCCTTTTAGTAACCTGCGAAGGATTTCAGGTTGAATAGCTCCCGGGGTCTTCTTCCTTCTCTCTTCTTTTAGGATCGTCTATCCTTACGAGAGTGGTAGTAGTGGTGGTGGTGGTAGTAGTAGTAGTAGTAGTAGTAGTAGTAGTAGTAGTAGTAGTCCCTTCTTGGAATTCGAACCCTCATAATATACGCCCGCACTGGATTCTTCTTCTTGTATAATATAAACCATGCTGGAAAAAAAAAAATAGGGAAGAAGAAGACCATAACTACCAACACAACGTGTCCCTTCATAGTTTCAATAGAAAAATATTTTAAGAATTTAGATTTTCTTTTGACTTCGTTCTATGTTTTGTAATTTCTTTTTTTTTTTTTTTTTTTTTATCTTTTTTCTTTTTCCTCAAGCCTCGCCTTATTTTCTTCGTCTTCTTCTTCTTTTTTTTTTTTTTTTTGTACACCTATTATATCTTTGATATTTTACAAATTATTTTGAAGGAAAAACAAACACAATGAGGAGAATAATTATTATTATTGCAAGTATTACGATATTACRCAAATAGATTTCACTTTCTATTTTATTACATTAGTTCAAACTGTATGTGTGACTACTGTAAATATTGTAACTTTGTTAATGTTAATTCTAAACTATTTAGTAAATTATTACAATGAAATACATAAAATAATAATACAGGAATAAATATAAAAAACAAGGTGGTTAGTTATGTCGTATGAAAACCTGAAAAAAACGTGAAATAATTGAATTTTGATACACCGCCATCTATCGAAAATTTACATTACTTGGAGACCTAGATTACCACTAAATAATAAATCCTTAACATTGAATTTTTATATATATACAGATGATTGGTGTATAAGTGTGTATAATTTTCAAGAAAATAATAGAAACACATTTTTTCTATAGAAAGAATTTAACTCGACCATGAAATATATGACATACCACTCTTTAGGGATAACGGCAAACAAGGAACAGACGTTTTAGGGTCTTTTTCTAACAGACGTGTCTGCTTTTTCTCATGTTATCCTCTAATCCTTGAGAAGTGGTACCTTTATCTTTTTCAAGAGTACTATTTTCCTTCTGGATTTTTCTTTAAATTACAAAGGGTGGCTTAGTTTAACTATACCATTTATTATTGTCCAAACTTAACCTCATAATATTATTTATCTTTCAATATTCAACGATATCAACCAACCGTGATCAGTCACCGCGCAAGGTGGTAGTTTGGTCGGAATACAATTTTTGTTCTTCAGTAAAAAAAAAAGAATGACTTCTTCTTATTGGAAAGAAGGGAACATTATATATACACACACATATATACACATATTTATGAGAAAGAAAGAACTTGTGCAGCTGTAGAAGAATTTACTAAGTATTCGTCGCTTGAGGATAATTATGGACAATCAAGAAAGCTTGTACTTCGGGTAGAACGTGCGAGTGGTGCTTATATGACCGTATATCCGACAGTATATACATACATATATATTTTTATATATATATTCCTTGGAATGCAGATGTGAGAATACGAAACGACGACGGCTGCTTCAATTTGATACGAACACAACACATTAACAACAACCGCTTACGTCAATTTTACGACTATCACACGTCGTTTACATATGAGATCTATTATCTGTTTACATGATAATAATTCTGCAATTCTGATTATAAAAAGAAAAATAATAACTTTCATTTCAAGAATAATGGTTTCTTATTCACTATATCTCTTTTTTTACACATATATTGATAAATATTTTATTGTAAAAATGTTTGAAAAACATCATCGCGATATGTGGCGGCAAAATTTTCAAACTTCAATACAAAATGGCAGCCCCCTTCGCGCTTGGCGGCAGATTCAAATTACCGTAGGGGACATAATAGAATTCATATTTTATTTGAAAATGTTTTAATAATGAAGATTATTACGAATTATTCTTATTATATTTTTGTCACATAAACGAATCTTTTATTTTATTCGTAAAAATGTTCGAAAACTAATCATCGCGATATGTGGCGGCAAAATTTTTAAAAACTTCAATACAAAATGGCAGTCCCCTTCGCGCTTGGCGGTAAATTCAACTTACCGTAATGGAATACTCCATACATAATATAATTCATATTTTATTTGAAATATGATTTTGTAATACGATATATGAATTAATTCTTATCACATTTTTGCCACGTAAATGAATCTTTTTTCATTCGTAAAATCATTTTTAAATAAAGATTATACACAACACATGTATAAATGAGAATCAATGGCGGGCTACTACTACTACATGGTGGACGTCATTGTAGTAAAATGAGCGCGTTGGTGGATGATCAGATCTTCATACAGGAGATTTGAGACATTCATTTTCTCTCTCTGTCTTTCAACATATCTTTAGTCATGTGCTTTGTTATATAAATTTGTTTATATATACATATATGTGTTACATAGCTCTTATTGCATTATCATCAAATAAACTCCTCATATACACACATATATATATATATATATATATATATATATATATATATATATATATTTATTTTATACTCGAATGATTTTACGAGAGCGAAGAGAGAAGAACACATACACACAACCGTCTCTCTTCCCTAACCCCCTTTCTCTTTTTCCTCCCTTCTTTTTTCCCCCCTTTTCTGTACACACATTAGAGCATACAAAATAATACACGTTCGTCTAGAAGGGGGGAAACACACATAGTCACGATCGTGTACGGGTAACTCGTAATTCTCTTTCTCTTTTTCTCTACCCCCCCCCCCTGTGCCCCTGTCCTTTCTCCTGCCCCTCCACCCTTTCTCCATCAATCCTCTTCGTCTTCTTTTACCCCTGGTCGTCCCCCTCCTGCTTCTTTTCTCTCATTCGTTCTCGCTCGAGGGAGAAGGGAAACGAAGCGTAGAACGAGAAAAAGAATAAAGAGGTGGGGGGGGGAAGGGAAGGGTTGGGGAGAGGGGAAAGCTTACTACGAGAGTCCACGCGTGCTCTATAGTAAATCGACTATAATACTATGAGTCAGTCACACCCACAAGTCCGATTGTGGGTTCAAGACCCTCGTTGTACCCTCGTATATACACACACACATATACTCATGTAGAAAGAAAAAGGAGAAGACTTTTTGTCTATGTGTGTGTATTACGTACGTGCTGGCTTATACGATGAGCTAGCTAGCTAGCTAGCTAGCTAGTTTGATAGTAAACGTATGATTCTAGCGAGTCAACACACACACACATATATATATATATATATTGTACACATGTATATTCCATTGGCGCACGCGAGGTCATGTGCTTACGGACACATAATCGGAGGATCTATTGGCCTCCTCGTCTCTCTTTTCTTGAAATCAACATTGAGTATCAAATGTGGTTCCGTATTTTCGTTTATCTCTTATGAAGAATGTCTACTTCCGAGTAGAATCATCTCTGTTTTTTTTTTATTTATGGCTAAAGAAAAAAATTGATGAATGTATAAACATACGTAAAGAAAAAGAGTTATTAATGTATATGTATGTATATGAGAGATATAATGCATATATCATGTATATATATATATATATGTATATATACATTAGCGTGATCAGACGATTCCTTGCGCTATACTTGGCATCGAATATAGTATTATTTTCCTCTTCGGTCAATGGCTCCCAGTTGTTGGTAGTGTACTCCTCTTGCTATTTACTTTAACCGGTATATATATATATATATATATATATATATATATATATAATCGATATA
>NW_015149074.1:252572-267776 GCF_001465965.1 Polistes dominula | reverse complement strand
TATATATATATATATATATATATATATATATATATAACAGCCCTTGGAAAAACAACACTGTGAGAGAGGAAAATTATGAAATATCTTTTTCTAGGTTTATATTTGATCTAACATATTTTTTTTTCTACCCCACTTCTATCTTTATTTTGATTTATTTTATTCATTTAATTATTTCATTTGACTTTGGTCAAATTTTGAACCGTTGTTGAGTATACTTTATCTCTTATTGGTCCGTTTAGTCACGTGGGTAGTGACAACTCAAATCAAAATATTTTAAATTAATAATTAAATAATAATTTCCATATATTTGTTGTAATAATCCTTAAAAATTAATAAATAATATTTATATAATTAAATTATTAATATAAAAACCTGACAACCAATAAAGTAAAATTGATAATCAAATACATGATTAATAATGTGTATTATTTTTCTTGTATATTTACAGTTAGATGAATGTTGGAAACAATGAGTAGATCCGCTCTTGGGCCAGATCAGGTTCCATCAAGCCCTTGGCTCTCAATGGATTATTTCGGTGCCGACAGTCTTTCCCTTCAAGAAATGCTAGACGTCGATATCAGATGCGAGATTGAAAATGTTATCGAAGGACAAAACGATATTCATGGAGATTACAGTTTCAGTATCACGGATTTACCTCAAATGGAATTGGACGATAATCCTGTACTGCTTAACGATCTTCATAAAACATTAAATTCTTCTAATTTGTTCAATGGTAACAGCAACAGTAATAGTTCGAACAGGTACGAATAATTGTTATTAATGGTTCTCACACCAACCCCTTTTACGAGATTGTAATAAAACATTTCAAAAGCAATAGCCCTAATTTCATTATTTTCATAAGAATTTTGGTTTCCTTTGCTTTCAGCAGTAATTTCCATCTGGATTTAAGCAACGATGTTACATCAATCATGGTTAATCCCAATTCTGTAATGCCACACATGGCCACCCACAATTCAATGTCGAACATGAACAAACGACATTTTTCCTTTACATCCAAGATGGAAGTCAAAGAGGAAAAGATAGACGTTGAAAATGAGTTGGACAATGATGAAGATGTCGAGAATGAAAATGACAACGATAATGAGATAGATGAAAATGAAAACGATAACGAAAACGATGACAATGACAATGACAATGACAATGATAATGATAATGACAATGACAATGACAATGATATTGATCAGGATAATGAAAATGATCAAGAGAATTATAACGAGGTTGATACGGAAATTGAACAATATGAAAATGATATTACGGAAACTGAGGATGAAACGGAGGACGAGCAAGAAGTTGTAAGACCGGTTGCGTTGTTTAGAGCTAAACCACCTCATACAATATCGATAAATACTGCCATTAAAACAATAACGCCTCATATTACGAAGGCCCATTTATCATCTAAAATTAATGGATTACCCGGTATACGGGTACAAAATTTTAAAGTATTACAAAACAGTCAATCGAGTCAACAACAACAACAACATCAACAACAATCTCAACACGTTCGAAAACAAATGTATAATAACAATTATCACGTTAATAATTCTTCATCGTCAGCTGCTGCAGCTGCTGCTGCCGCAGCCGCCGCTGCAATTTCGATTAGAAAAGAATTTGATTTGTCCGATTTTGAGGATAAACTTTATCCTAAACCGGCGTATTCTTATTCTTGTTTGATTGCCATGGCCTTGAAAAATAGTCAAACTGGTTCACTTCCAGTATCAGAAATCTACAATTTCATGTGGTAAGTTGAAAACAAATTCTTATTGCGTATATTTCAATTGTTCATTCTCAACCGAAGGGGGGATTATTATTACTTGAACTAAATTGAAAAACTAACAAAAGATAGAAAGACTTACGTTCGAAAAAACAAAGTCCCCAGATCGCTTATTTTCAACCATTTGGCCGGAAAGACAAGGGTTGGTTGGGTAAATCCCCCTCTCCCCCTCCCCCTCCCCCTCTCCCTCTCCCCATCTCCTGATGTTCGGGGAACGAAGGGAGAAAGTATTGTCTTCTCTCCTTTATTCCCAGGTTACAAGGGGGGAGCTGCCATTTTGTATGGGGGCCCTTGGAACACCAGGTGCATGTCAGGGTACAGTCCCCCTAGAAAACTATACGCGGTACTTCCCCGTTTTATATATTCCCGGACAATTTTCTTAGGATTATATGTTATGTTCTTGTTACCTATTTTGATTAATATCAAAAATTTGTTGTTTAAAAGTTTTAACTGTATTTATGTTACAGCGAACACTTTCCATATTTTAAAACAGCACCAAATGGTTGGAAAAATTCCGTTAGGCATAATTTATCATTGAACAAATGTTTTGAGAAGATTGAAAAACCAGCTGGCAATGGAAATCAAAGAAAGGGATGCTTGTGGGCAATTAATCCAGCGAAAATAGCGAAAATGGATGAAGAAGTACAGAAATGGTCGAGGAAGGATCCATTAGCGATTAAAAAAGCAATGATATGTCCGGATCATTTGGAATTATTGGAAAGAGGTGAAATGAAGTATGCTGGGAGTGGTGAATTGTCGGAAGAAAATGAAAGTTCAAGTGATGAGACAACTGAGGAAAGTGCTGTATACGATGAATCATCTATTCACAATCATCATATTGCTGCTGCTAATTCGGTTACTGACAGTTATGACGAAAGTAGTCAAGATTGTGATATTGACATAAAAGAACATATTTACGATGAAATCGACGTTGACGATAAGGAGGCACTGCATATGCAATTAAACATCACTAAACAAGAAACAATTGGTTATGAATTAAGTCCTTGTAAAAAACGTAAAGCCCTTACAGGTTCTATACAAGGAAATTACGTTTATCAACCTGTAACAACGTCACGAAGAAAAACGCCATTACTTTGCAGAACGGAGACCACGGCTGAACCTCTTCTTAAAATTGAGTAATAATTTAAAAGAACAGAAAACAAAAGAAAACAAATTTGACAAAAACAAAACACAATGAAAAATCGAGTAATGGATCTTTACATGAGTATTAAGAAAAGAAAAAAAATCATCATATCTCCCTTTTTTTTTTTTTTTTTTTTTTTTTTTAAAGAGAGCTTTCGACAAAAATATTTCATTTGCTTGCTTAGAAAAAAAAAAACAATGTGTGTGGTCGTTCTTTTTTTATTTTTTTTATATTTTTTCAGACAAACATAGGAATTAGTGTGCGTCAAGTTTTATACAATTTGACGACATCCAATTAATTGGAAATTATTGTTTACTTAATTTTTTTAATAATTATGTAAAATATATATATATATAATATATATGTGAAGCATAGAAAAAATATATTTTTGTCGAAAACAACCAAGTAAAATTGCGAGCAAGTAATAAAAAAAGAAATAAAAGAAACAAAAACAGTTGGTAACACACATCAGTACTAATAGTGTACATACGATGAAAAAAGTTGAAGAAACAAAAGCCGGTATTATATCCCACCAACCACACCACCACCACCACCACCACCACACAACCTCCACCATCACCATCTGTTTAATAATAACATGTTAGCTTTTATATGATTGAAAATATTGAGTTGTAGATTTACAAATCTTTAGTAATTTATATAACAAACTTACTAGCATTATATATATATATATATATATATGTATGTATATATATATGTAATGCATTTTAGATTGTATAGGAGTACTTACTCATGAACTGAGTCAAAACAAAACCATAAAATATCATCGTTTTTTTTTTTACTTTACACAGTACATTAAGTAACTATGATGAAATAGTTACGCATAAAGATCTTCCAAAATTTTCATTAAAACGATTTTCACGAACTTCCGTTTAAACATTGTTGACGAAATAATCTACGTTTATTATTATAATAATTAATCATTCTAAGCACAGTTTACACAATTCTCAAGAGAAAATATTTGTTTTTCTTTTTTTTTTTCTTCACACACATTTATTTTATTTTATTTTATTTAATTTTGTTTAGATTTCTTTTCTCCGTCATCATTCCTTTTTTTTCGTCAGTTTTTATTTTGACTCATTTTTTTTTTTTTTGTTGTTTTTGTACAAACATATTATTGCCTTGCAATTTTATTTGACTTTAAAACAATGATACCATATATATATATTGTGAAACAAGAAAAAAAGAAAAAAGAAAAACCATAAAAAAAAAAAGAGAGTAAAAATTACACAGTTACGTTTGACTATACTACGTTAAACAAAAGAAAAATGAAATGAATGAAAGAAAAGTATTAAAAAAATAAAAATCCAATCGAGTATATTATACAAAATAATAATTTATACAGTTTTTTTTGTTGTGTCCTTAAATAATTAATCATTATCATTGTTTATATAAATTTTTTTGTGTAATTTATCACAAAACCGACCGACCGACCGACCGACCGACCGACCGACCGACCACCAATTATAAAATGAAAAAGAAAGAAAAAAAGAAAACGAACAAACAAAGAAAGAAAAAAGAAAAAAACCAAAAGAAAAGAAAAGAAAAAAAAAAGAGAGGAAAGAAAGAAACGCGTTGTAAAGTAAAAACTAAAAAAAAAAAATAAGTATTTGGTCATTATTCTAATATTGGCCAGACTGATGTAAGATATTTTTTATACATTTCTGAGATAAATAATAATAATAATAATAATAATTAATTAATTATTATATAAATGTTTTTTGCAGATAATAATATTACTAAAGAAAAAGAAAAAAAGAAAAAAAAGAAAAAAAAACAAAACAAAACGTATTAATATTTCATTTAAGTAGAGTACAAAGAGAATATAATGATTGTGACAGCTATGGAATGATCGAAAAGAAAAACAAACAAACAAACAAAAACAAATAAACAAACAACAAACTTTTTTTTCTGTAGAATTTAACAAACAAACAAAAAAACAAACAAATTCTTCTTTCTACCTGTTTTGTTTTTAAGTGTTTAACATTAATCCGCGTATTTCTCTTAGTTTTCTATAGAAAAACAAAAAACAAAAAACAAACAAAAAGAAAAAGAAAATGTTCCTTTCTCAGATTAGGACAACGATCAATTTAAAACACTGTGTGTGTAACATTAATTAATAATAGAAGATGATGATGATGATGATGATGAGATGATGAAGAAGACAATTTGTAAATTGAGAGATTTTCATAGCTTTTCGAGAACAATTTATACATTTTTTTGTTTGTTTTAATTAATTACTACATTAAGGATCGTATACGTGTATAAACAAAACTAATATCAATGATTAACACAAACGTATATTACAATGGACAAATAAAAAATTCCAAATGGACGACACAAACGTTATATACGATCCTTGTAGATAAGTGAAAAAAAAAAAAAAAGAAACGTGTTAATGATAAGTATGTATATGCATAATATCATTAATTGATTTTTAATATTGTATATACATCTTGCAATTAACAATGCTGCTGTTGCTGCTAAGTTGTATAGCAAAAAAGAAGAAGAAGAAGAAAAAAAAAAAGAACTATTTACTTTTTTTTTTTTCGAAGTTTCTTTTAATACGAACTCATCTGTTTTTTTGTTTTTTTCTTTTTTAATCTTTATGACAAGATAATACCACGTTTACAAATTTTTCTTCACAAAAGAAAAAAATACTGTAATACAACGTAATTCATAATAATTTGGATTAATCAACATTATGCTTTAACGATGATATAAATAAAATAACTTTTACGGTTGTAAATATATCAACACAAATGCAGGATCAATCGAAATGTCATTAAATAATAGAATTTCTATTTTTATTAAATTCATAGAAATTCTATTATTTGAAATAATCATCTTTTAATTGTTCTTGCATATATTGTTTTTTTTTTTTGTATTGTTTTAATCGTAAAAGTAGTTATATCATTTGAAAAAGTCACGTTGATTTTGATTAACAATTTTAACAAATCAAATTCAAATCAATATTCGTACAAAAATGAAATCAAATACTTTGTCTATCAGTTGTATCTATCATTCTATCATCTATCGTTTCTTCTAACAGAATGTAACTTAATTTAAAAATAAGTTGACTTATATTTAAAATAAGTTGTATATATATATATATACACCAGGAGCCATCTTTAAATATATATATATATGTATATAACGATAGACAAAGGTACCATTATAATAATATTACTTGTATTACAATATAAAAAGAATCATTTGAAGAAAAATCTGTCAACGTGGTGGAACAACACCATCAGATTTATTATGTACTAATATTAAAAAAAAAAACAACAAAAAAAAAAGTAAAACAAAAAAAAAACTAAGCTTATTTTGAAATATGTGTATAAAGTATGTTTTATGATTAAGAAATGGGACCAATCTTTTCTTTTTTTTTTTTTTGTTTTTTTTTTTTCATTTCAATTTCAATTTCGTTATAATTATATAAGAAAAATGTTCAATTTTCGTTTTTCATAAGACAGACTTTTGTTTGACGATCAAAGGAAAAAACATTTTGTATAAAAAAAAAAAAGAAAAAAAAGTATTTGTATTACTGTAAATACTACTACTCTCTCTCTCTCTCTCTCTCTCTCTTTTTTTTTCTTTTTCTAATAAACATTAATAGATTTTTAAAATAAACTCATGATTTTATTTTCACGTTTTTTTTTTTTATTATATTCACACGCGTTTTCAACGATTCTAACAATTTTAACAACAACAATAACAAAATACAATTAACTTATGCCTCTTCTTTATTTATTTATAGGTGCGATGATTCATTTTGTTTTTTATTTTTTTTTTTTTAAATGACAAAAATATCAAATATTATTCGATGCGTAATAAAATTATGCAAATGAATCTCTATATGAAATATATATATATATATATATATTACGGAAGCCATGTTTGTTTTGATCAGGCAATACGTTTGATAAATTAAATTTGCAGAGAAAAGAATTGAAATATTAATAAAATGCAATAAAATATACATAAATAAAGGATTCATGGAAAGGACAAAATATATACATTGTCAAATTATATATTTTATCGTCCATGATAAATAAAAAAATCCAGGTAAAAAACGTAAACCATTCAATGGACGCCATTTGCATAATATTTCAATAATTATCAAAGATGTTCATTCTATTCATATTTCTTACTCATTTTAATGAAAACAACCATCTTATAGTAAAATATACTCTGTAAGTTGTGTGAGTATACATTAATAATAATAATAATAAAAAAAAATAAAATAAGAAATTGGAATAGGAAAATATATCTGCGAGATTGGAAAATTTTTTTTTTATAAATTGTATAAGACGCATTGATATTTTGTATTTTTACGATGACATTGCACTGCCAAAAAAACAAAAAAAAAAATGCTTCAAGGTATTTATGAATAAAGAAAATAAATAATAGAATTTGCATATTACATTTGTAATCAAAATCTTACCGATTAACTTTTTCAAATTAATCATCACTCTGTTATTTACTCGAATAATAATAATATATATTAATATAATTAATTGAATGAATTATAGGTTTTTTTAATTATTGTTATTATTATTATTATTATTATTAAAAAAGTTTGTTTAAATCAATCAAAACTTTGATAAAAATAAAGATCTTGATTACAATCCCTGTCACAGTACAAAAAAACTTTGATACTACGCCATTTTGATTAATATGCTCATTCAAATTACGCGCTCTTTTTTTTTGTATCCTTTTGTTTTGTTTCTTTTTTTTAATTTCAAATAAATACAAACGTAGATATGAATTTGTGAGATTGTAATGTGTTAATATATAAAATAATAATATTAATAATAATTATTATATAAATTATGTAATAACGTATTTACGATTATGAATTATTTACTTAAAAAAAAAAAAAATAAAAAAAATTGTATTTCTCGTTTTTATTCATATCTCTTTGAAAAATCATATATATATATATATATATATATATATATAAATATATAAATATATTGTATTCTATTAATCGTTAGTTTATAAGTTAGAATAATTAAGTAGAGATAGTTTTTGTACCTGTTTGTAACATTTCTATATGATGTTAATCTAATGTAAAGTCTCTCGTATAAATTCATATTAAGAAAATGTAGTGCGTAATTATTAATAATTAACGTGTAAATAATTAACTATAATGAAAACTTTTGGATAATAAAAAACATATGATAAAAAGCATGAAAAATATCTATTCTTGCTCTAATAAAGGTTAATATTATTATAATGAATATAAAATAATGACAATTTAAAAAAAAATAGAATAAAATAAAAGAAAAAGATAAAAAGAATCAATTCTATTTGGGGGAGGAGGAGTGTTCAGTCGGTAATGAAGGAATCTATCATACTGCCAAGTCTAAAAGTTAGTGGATCAATTAGACACGTTTCTGATATATAAGTAATAATGACATTTAAATATTGTTAAACTAATCTTATTTAGTATTGGAATAATTATTGATTCCTTTTAAATCGTTAAATATAGATTTTCTATATTAGTATCAGGAAAAGAAAAAAAAAAACTAAGCAAAGTTCATTTTTACAATAGTTTGTCACACGTCACATGCTATTATCTTTTAAACAAATTCTTGTTAAACAAAGTGCTATTAAAAATTGCATCTTTCCAAAGATTATGCCAAAAAGAATTGTACACAATTCGTCAACAGAGAAAAGTGTTCAATCAAATTTAATAAATACCAAGAATATGTCAAATGATCAAACAACAGTTTCGGATAATGTTAACCTCGACAATGAAAATATAGATGAAAATCATGAAAAGAGAAATATTAAAGTCGAATATTTGGATACACCAGTTAAATCGGAAAATGATAAAAAAGAATACAGGTAATTAACAAAATATAAACAACATATTAATGAATACATATGTAAAAAATAACATTGACACATTGTTATCATTCAATTTGACTTTTGTTCAGAGTCATCAAATTGGAAAATGGACTCACCGCTTTGTTAATCGCTGATTTACATTCCGCTAAACATCAATTACGCGATAAAGATGGTTCTATAAGTAATGTTACATCAAATTTTATATAATTTTATGTAAGAAAAAAAAAAGATATAAATGCGAATATAATATTTTATTTCTTATAAAGTTGGAGCGGTGGCTACTGACACTGAAGATGAAGAGAGCAATGAAGATGAAACTGATGAAGAGGAAGAGGATGATGATGATGATGATGATGATGATGATGATGATGATGTTGGTGTTGAATATGAAGTTGATGACGATGATGATGATGTCGATGAAGAAGAAAGCGAATATGAAGATGATTTGGGGATATGTCAATATGGACCGGAAATTGATGATGTTCATTTATTGGGAGGTAAACGTCTAAAAAGAGAAGAAAAAATGGTATGTTCTTTTTCAACAAATAATTCAATTGCAATTATTTATAATAATAATATCAAAATGTTCCAATTTTTACCTGAAATTGTGATATTACAGGCAGCATGTGGGTTGTGCGTGGGTGTTGGAAGTTTCAGCGATCCTGAAGAAGTTCCAGGAATGGCACACTTTTTAGAACATATGGTATTCATGGGTTCAGAGAAATATCCTGAGGTTAATACCATATATATATTATTTATAAATAATTAATTTGAAATATGGTTTTATTATCTCATGAAATGTATTACATTTATAGGAAAATGATTTTGATTCGTTTATTACTAAAAGAGGTGGTTCTGATAATGCATCTACGGAATGTGAACAAACAACGTTTTACTTTGAAGTACAAGAGAAATATTTATTGGCATCTTTAGATCGTTTTGCACAATTTTTTATTAAACCATTGATGAAGAAGGAAGCAATTGCGAGAGAACGTGAAGCTGTTGAAAGTGAATTTCAAATGGCTTTACCTTCTGATGTTTATAGAAAGGAACAATTGTTTTGTAGTTTAGCCAGACCAAATCATCCCGCGAGAAAATTCATGTGGGGAAATTTAATAACGTTAAAAGATAATGTAACTGATGATAAACTTTACGAAGAATTGCATAAATTTAGGGAACGCCATTATAGTGCTCACAGAATGAAAGTAGCCATACAAGCTAAATTACCATTAGATAAATTAGAGGAATATGCAATTCAATGTTTTTCCAAAGTTCCAAGTAATGGTTTACCATCGACTGACTTTAGCGAGTTCAAAGGAGCAGATTCGTTCGATACTCCTAGCTTTAGAAAAATTTATAAAGTTAAGCCTGTTAAAGATGTTTGTCAAATAGAATTAACATGGGCAATGCCACCTTTACATGAATATTACAAAAGTAAACCTCATCATTATATCGCTTGGATCATTGGACACGAAGGAAAGGGTTCATTGATAAGTTACTTGAGAAAGAAAATGTGGTGTTTGGATATTTCTAGTGGAAACACAGAAAGTGGTTTTGAACATTCCTCAATTTATGCATTGTTCAGTTTATCAATGATTCTTACTGAAGAAGGTCACAAGCATTTGGAGGATGTATTAAATTGCATATTCTCTTATATTAATTTAATGAAAAAGGAAGGTCCACAAAAACGAATCTACGATGAAATATCTCAGATTGAGGAAACCAATTTCAGGTATATCAATTAATTTCATCAAAAAAAAAAAAAAAAAAAGAAAAAAAATGTATCAACGAATAATATATTATATCAATTATTTCTAGATTCTCTGATGAAGTTGCACCAGCAGATTATGTAGAAGAATTGTGCGAGAATATGCACTTCTTTCCACCAAAAGATTACATTACCGGTAGCGAACTTTACTTTGAATATAATCCTGAAGCAATAGAAATGTGCTTGAATTATTTAACAGCCGATAATGTTAATATTATTATATTTGATAAGAAATTTAATGAACAAGAATTCGATAAAGTTGAACCATGGTTTAAAACTAAATATACCGATATGGATATACCCAACGAATGGACCGAAACTTGGAAAACGATTGAACCTATGCCAGAATTTCACTTGCCATTACCAAATATCTTTCTTACTAATGATTTTACTTTGATACCAATACCATCGGAAATTCCTAAATATCCTGTTAAAATACATTACGATGATTTATGCGAAGTTTGGTATAGGCAAGATTCTAAATTTGGTTTACCAGAATGTTACATGTACTTTTATATTATATCACCTTTAACCACGTCTGCTAAAAAGTAAGAAATTTATTGAAATTATTTCATATTTTTATATAAAAATAATGACTATTTTGTTGTTGTTGTTGTTGTGTAGCGTTGCTATGATGGATTTATTCATAGAAGTATTAAAACAATTATTAGTCGAAGAATTGTATCCAGCTACAGCTGCTGAATTCAAACATCAAATGTATACTGGTCAAAAGGGTATTGTTGTTAAAGTTAGTGGATTTAATGAAAAATTACCAGTAAGTATCTTTAATTGATTCTTTCATTTTAATCATGCACCTTTTTACTAACCACATTTGTACTCATCTTTTTCAGCTGTTATTAAATATTTGTGTAAAATATATTGCAAATTGTCCAAATCTTTTGACAAAAGATCTATTTGATGTTATGAAACAAGAACAACTGAAAGCTTATTATAATTCATTTTTAAAACCAGGAAAATTGGCCAAGTATGTACTCACACTTTTGTTCATTATTTGATTTTAGGTTATAAATAATATATTAACATTACTTTCTCTGTTTTTTTTCATAAAACTTTACAGGGATATAAGATTGTCCATGTTAATGCTCGACCATTGGCCTGCCATTGATAGACATACAGCTATTTCTACAACTACATTTAATGAATTTAAAGATTTTATCAAAGAATTTACTAAACATACTTATATACAATGTCTCGTACAAGGCAATATGACTGAAGAAAATGTCATTAAACATGTCAAGAATTGTATCGATATTTTAAAGTGTGGTCCACTGTTAACTAATACTATGCCACAATTGAGAATCACTAAATTACCTGTTGGAATACAATATTGTAAAGTTAACAATTTTAATAAGACCGATGTTAATTCAGTTGTAACTAATTATTATCAATCTGGTGAATTGTCTATCAAATTGACAGTTATTATAGAACTGCTTCTTGTAAGTATTGTCAATGTTGTTTTCAATTGACAGAAAACTACAAAAGTTAGGTTAATTTTTAATGAATTCTTTTTTTTTCATATTAATATTTAGATGATTATGGAGGAACCATTATTTCATCAACTTAGAACGAAAGAACAACTTGGTTATGACGTTTCTTGTCTTATGAGAAACACTTATGGTGTTGTTGGTTATTCCATCATCGTTAATACTCAAGCTGATAAACATTCGACCGAACACGTTGATAATAGAATTGAAAAATTTTTAAAATTATTTAACGAATCGTTAATAGATACTTCGGACAAAGATTTGGAAAGTATTAAAGAAGCATTAACAAAAATAAAACAATGTGCTGATATTCATTTGAAAGAAGAAGTTGATAGAAATTGGCACGAAATCACTAATTGTGATTACGTATTCGATAGATTGGAAAAAGAGATCATTGCTATAGATAGTATTACCATAAAAGAATTACAAGATTGGATGAAAGCTCATACTCTCAATGGAGACAACCTCAGGAAATTAAGTGTCCATGTTATAGGAACTAATGAACAAACTTCCGATGTTACAATTTCAAATTCCGTAGAATTAAATGCCAATAAGGAAGGTACGTATACACAAATATTAGTCAGAAAAAGTAATGTCACTTTTTAACCTCAAAATTTAAGCAAGTTTTTATTATTAATTAATCACGTTATCAACACACAAACTTTTTCTATCTGGTAAATAAAAATCATCAATCGATGCTTTGATTGAAAATATTAGAAATAATTTGACACGTGTAGTAGCGACATTACTTTTACCAGCGCGCCAATATTTAGTATAATTTATTTACAAATAAAAATAATTAATCGATTTTTTGATTGAAAATATTCGAAATAATTTGACATGCGCAGTAACGACATTACTTTTACCCGCGAATATTTAAATCTTTCTATAGATTAACTAATTTGAATGATACTAAACATTAAATATATATGTGAATTTTGTTTACAGATAATTCTACATCGGATAATGACAATATAATTTCATACAAGTTGAAGTATTTAAATAATAATGCAACTAAAACGAATGATTCTGAAGTATATATTACAGATATTGAAAGTTTCCGAAATGAATTACCAATATTTCCTATAAAAGATACTTTACGATGATAATAATGTTTGTATTTAAAAAACAAACTCGTATATTCGACAACACATTCAGTAATGTAATAATAAATATGTAGATTTCTAAATATTAAAAGATGAAATCTCTTGAGGTAAATTTTTCTTTGTTTACTTACCTTCTTTTTACAAAACCCAATGAAACAACATTCTATTTATATATATATATATATAAAAAAAAACGAAGATGTTTGGTATAAAACAAATGATGTTCTCTTAATAGAATTTTTATAATTCTTTTTAATTATATTCAAGACATGACAACACGTTTCAATAAATCATTAAACTTTCGAAAATGTCAGCCAACCATATCCAAGAACCTCTCGTGCTAAGAGCTTTCTTACAAAACTTCTTGAAAGTTCAATTTTTTGCATTATTTGAACCATACACATTATGTTGAAAAGCTTTTTAGTTTTTAAAACCCAACGGAGGATCCTCTATGTATCTTAATCATTCTATTCTCTGCGTGTGTGTGTTGTGTTGTAATTACGTTATACAAGAAAATGAAATATTGGTTAATATTTTAAAAAAGAAACCAACTTAAAATATCTGCCAATGGATGAGAGCCACTCTGTTTGTTTGTTTGTTTGTCTGTTATTTAAAAAATGTTACATTGATTTGAGAAATATCATTTTGGTTTATCATCGAATATAATAATAAATGTTTTTTTAATGAGATATATTTAACAGAGCGACGTCTTAATCCAATGTAAAGCAGATTTACAAAGCAAATATATTAATGTAATTTGAATATTCTAAATTGTTATACAACATCCATCAAAAGTGCGTTTTGTATTTTAATATTTCGAATAATTATTGTTATACATTGTATTTTTTTGTCCTTTTTTTTTCATATATTTTTTTTTATATTTTTCATGGTAGTTATTATAAGAGTTGCCACTACATTTATATAATTAATTACCTCCTCTACTACTTTCCAAATATATTATTATATTCATTTTTTGTTAAAAGTAGTAAATGTGTGATTTTTTTTAGCTTTATAATAATGTTTTTTTTTCTTTTTTTTTTTTTTAAATTGCCTTATGTTCTCGTCAGCACTGATTCTCTCATTTTCACTTGATCCTTTTTTTCCTTTTTAATTTTTTTTTTCTTCAAAAATTGTAATTACAGAAAAGCATCAGAATTTTGTGTTGAGCATACAACAAACGTGTGAAGAAATACATAAATTTAGTTTCTGTACTTAGAATTGTTTTTTTTTTTTCTCAAGTTGTTCGGTTAGCAAAAGCATAGAATCAGCTCTGCTTGACACTAGACATGAAATGGGGTAGTACATGTTATAATATTAAAGTTACAAGATAGAATAATTCAACAAGAATACATCAATATTATTGTGTTATATAAATGCAAATAGACCAAATGGGTCGGTTATGCAGCAATATAATAATTATCTATAATTATCTTTATTATTGTGAATAATATATTTTATAAAAACAATTGAATTCATTCTGAAATATATTAGCAGTTTTACGTTTGAATTGATCGAAGTGTATCATTGAGAAAATTTCTTTCATGTACGTGTAAACAATGACATAATATTTTTCATTAAATACAATGCAAACAATTAAATCAATTAATCAATCGTAATTAAATCATATAGAGAAGACATTACAAACTAAATACTTAAATTTAAATATATATATATATATGTATGTATAAAATATTACTGTCACTGTTTTCATTAAATAGAAAAAAAAAAAAGAAACCACTCACCGACCCATTAAGGTCACAAAATTAATCGATTACTAACGATATATATATCAGCGCATGCTTTTTTTTTTTTTTTTAATATTTTCGGTCTAGGACAAGGGGTCGGCAACCTTTTGAGGAGTCGGAAGAAAACCAAAAATTACAATTTACAAAATATTTCAAAGTTTTTAATGAGCCACAGAATTTTTTCTTGCCAAGAATAAAATAGTTCTCACGTTAACGTTTTACTAAACTTTTTTAACTAAAGAGCCGCATGTGGCTCGCGAG
>NW_015149074.1:230480-243955 GCF_001465965.1 Polistes dominula | reverse complement strand
CTTTACATTTAACAAACTTACTTTCAAATTATTTACACATTTCTTTATATTATTAAAATATCCTTTTAAAAAACATAACCTTTACGTTTAACAAACTTACTTTCAAATTCAATATATTTTGCAGAAGCATTTAAAAATTCCTTCATCGCATAAACAAATAAATGAAAGTAGTATATTTAGAATTATACTACAATTTAATGTAATACCTGAGGTGGAAGTCGTCCCCGAGGATGTCCTTGCATAGGTTGCGGCAATCGACCCGGTTGACCATAATTAGGACCCCATTGACCAACAACGACACCAGCTATCTCCAATTGTCCTCCACGTGAAGGTATTGGGCGACGCATTAAACCACGTTGTGGTGGTATTGTACCATTACCTCGTCCACGAATTAATCCTTCATTAATCGCACAACCAGGTGGTAAAATATTCTGTGGTACTGACACACGGATACCTGTAAATATAATTAATTAAATGTAGACAACAAATTAATTAGAGAAAAGTGATAAAACAATTGTAGCAGTTTTGAGATTCGAAACGGTTGTTAATCAAACGCTACGAAGCAATATAACTGCTTTAATCTTCTTCCACTTAAAAACAATTAATTGGTAATAATAATTAATTGTTATTTCAATTCGTAGAAGGATTTGATTTTCAAATAAATAGATTTTTGAATCGTGAGATATAAAATAAAATGTATACCTGGTGCAATTGGCATTGGTGGTCTTGCAAACACAACGTTGATCCCTTCGAGTACAGCTTTTCTCATCCTTTCAACTTTTACAACGCGTTCTATATGGCCACTGCATAATTCTAATAAATTCTTCGCAATGGTGGCACGTGCTAACGTATGATGAAATAGTTTGCCATCAAAATATAACCAAGGACAACACATTAACCAAGGTATTGGTGCACCACAAGCGTCATTTGCTAACAATGCAGTTTCCACGCCTGCCATAAATAAACTCGCGAGTTGAACACCGCGGGAAGTTACTAAAGGAAGCTGTAAAACAATAATAATAATAATAATAATTAAATTGTACTATCAAAGCTATATTCGTTATCTTACCTGTAGTTCCTGTAAATATTGAGCATTCATTAATTCTGGTGAAAAGGCTTGTGCAATAAAAGCATCTAATTCTTGTCGACGTAAAATTTTGATTTTATCAGAAAAAGACATGATGTATCTGCAGAAAAATACAAAATATTAATAATGTTTCTTAAAAACAAAAGTCTACTTTTATAACATTATATATAACACTCACCGTAAAACACAAGCCATAACTAAAAAATGCTGAGGAACGTAAGATGTATTTAACATAAGAGGTGTATCTGATTTCATGCAAGTTAAAAATCCTCTTAATCTACGACGTTTGTCATCTATTCCTGTGCTGTAAAAAATAAAAAAAAATAAAAAATAAAAATATTACAAGTTTTTCAAATAAAAAATTGTGATGTATAAATATGAGGAAAAGTACTAACCCAAACCATAAACGTTGAATGGTTGGAACACCCCAACCAATTTGTTCTGCTTTGACTAATTCTGGAGTTTGATATGGATTTGATTTTGACCATACCCATTCCTTTATTATTACGTCAGGGACTTCGATTTTTTCACTTTCTATCAAATTTAAAATAAATATTACAAATTACAAATATATACAGTGAATCTTATATATATATGATAATTTTGATAAACATACATACCACCTTTTTCTTTACTTTTAGTTGCTAAATAAACACGATGATGCAAATTAAACAGAATTGCATATACCATTTGTCTGACTGGTCTATAAATAAAATGAATAGAGGGAAATTCCCTATGATTTTCATCCTCTAAAAGAACTGGCAATTTAATTTCACCAGCTATAAGAATTTGATATATGTGAGGTGACATTAATCCCTTTTGATGTCTTTCAGATGCGGTACGCATAACTTCTGGTACTGTACCAGGAATACTATTAGTTGTCTTTTCTATTTGTTTAGTCGAATCTGTAGTTGCATGAGACGGAGATGTAGCAGAAGAACTACTACTTGAGCTCGATGAACTTATTAAAAGATTATGGGTGCCATTTATAGCATGACCATTGCCTATAACAATAAACAAAAAATATATATATATATATATTTGATACATTTATCAAACATAAATCGAATGATATAACAATATTGAATTCATATTCACTTTGTTCTTCTTCAGATCTAGCATTATCGGTATCCCCATGTCCTTGGATGCCAGGTGGATCTATCACAATCTGTGGTGCTGATTTTGCATTAGCTGTTGCTTGCTTATAAGCATTTAAACTTTCACGTTCACTTTCCAACGTTTCAGAAGCAAATCTAGAAGTTTCCAAACAACTATCACCCTCCGAAGTCGATGGTCCATCAGTTGAGTTTGACTGATTTTGCAAATTTTGTTTGGAATCTATCTTGTGAGCTGTAAAATGTATTTATTGTTATTAAACACTTGTATTAACATATATATATATATATATATATATATATATGTTAAGATATATTTACCTTTAGTTGGTTTTACAGGTTTATAATGTAAAAATCCTTCTTTTGTACCATTAATGTAGTACTGTACAGATTGCCTTAACTTGGAACACCTTGGATCAGATAGAGAACCAAATACTTTTTGTGATACTACATCTAACTCAACTGATGGAAGTTCTTTAACAAAACTCGCGAGTGTTTTTATTGTTTGTTCAATACTTGTCTTATTGGTATTTGTATTAATATTTAATTTTTTATAGAAGTCAAGAAGATTATTTTCCGTTAAGATATAATTCCCAAGTAATGCTGCCAATAAGCATAATCTGTCTGCTGGTATGTTTAAGGCTTTTAAAAGTTCGGGAATTATATATTCTTTTGTGTCAAGAGAACCCTTAAAATATAAACAAACACTTAATACCCGTTAGTCGTGTATATATATATACATATATATAAATATATATATATATATATAGATACGACTAACCTTATATGTAAGCTTTAATTGTTCCGATGAAAAGTATCTAGGTGGATCAAATGCAGCATATTCGGCATCGTCAGCTATTAGACCATTAAAATTATTCTCTCGACAATAAGCAATGACTTCTTGACGATGATCGTCCATACTGCACAACTGCAATTATATAAACTAATATTAATTTATACTTTCTTTTTATATATATATATATATATTATTTGATATAAAAATAATCAACTTACAACAGCAACGTTAAAATATCTAAGTGCCATACGTAGACTGGTTCTTAAACATACAGGTGGTGTCCACCAAATCTTTGGTGGTGGAGTTCCTTTGGTTGTAATATGTTTGATGACCTGTGTAATAAACACACAATATTGTTTTAACAAACATTACAAAGATACAAATATTAATAATAATAAGAAAGATAAAAACTTACATTGTTAACTTTAATTCTCACTTGTAATTGATTCTGTATCCAATCTGAACGACGTGCAGATTCAAAAGAACCATTAAAAAATACAGCTAATTCTAAACCTGACATTTCTGTTGCTTGTATAAGAACTGCTAGAAATTGCACCATACGGTTCCATTGTCCACCACAAGCCCAATCTGTTAAAAGACAGTAGTTGTCATTAATATTCGATAAATTTAACATCTTGTGAATGGTGAATGATATTATATACGTTAAATAAAACGATAGAAGAAACAAACCTGAGAAATAACCACCGTATAATCGATCCAAACAACATTCTCCATCGAGAACTAATCTTAACTTTGCGGTTGAATGAGGTGATAATACTTTGCAAACCCGATTACGTTGTCGTTGAGTAACAGTACGTGCTATTTTCAATAAATCTACAGATATAGATCCACCAGGTATACAATTACTATCGAGAAAAGCTTGTAAGTCCTGAATGCCCATTTTTTTTTTTTTTGTCAAAGATATTCTTTCCTTTCTTTATGGTAATATAAGTTTTAGGTATGTGTTGTTTCCTACTTGTATATGTCTTTTCTTTTTTTTTATATATATATATAATAACTATTTCTTTTTTTTATTTATATATATATATAGCTACTTTTATTAGAATAATAGCTGTTCAAATGTTAAATGAAATTTTTGTTGTTGTTGTTGTTGTTAATATTTTTTTTTTAAATTTTTATTTAATTGTTTTTTATGATCTCCAGAAGTGTAGTTTCAAATTCAACAGTTTGAACCTGTAAAAGAACAAAAGATTTATTTTAATCAATTATTTAAATTTGATTTTGACGTGACGTGACGACATCATCTTCAATCTTTTATATATATATATATACATATATGCACACACAAACACTTACATGTATACATACAAATAATTATGTATATATGTGTGTATAGAGTTAAATTAAAAAATAATGAAACATTTATTTTCTTATTAATAGATAATATAAACATACTATATATATATATATATATATATAAAATTGAAAATGAATGAAATATTAATTACGTTTGACAGGTTAAAAAAAAAAAACAACATAAGAATTTGTTATTAAAACGTAGATAAATTGATAAAACATTATTAACACAATTGCAATAACATTAATAAACGTCTAATGATTGAAATGTACATGTTGGTAGAACGGCGTGTCTCTTTCAACGTGTTTCAAAAAGAATACAAATAAAAGATTAATAAGAAAGAAAGAAAGAAAAAAGAAAAAAAAAGGAAAATAATAAGTGCACGTTGGCTTCTTTATTCTAGAACACTCGATAAGAGAAATTTGTCATAGAATTGAATGAAAAGAAATATGTCGACGCCATTTACTTTGTTTATACCAAAGTAAAAATAGGAAAGTGTCAAAGAAACAAAATTGATTATTTTTTCATTCTTAACGACCATAAACATATCCAAAATTTGTATGAACTGTTCTTAACGTTTAAACGACGACGATTTCCATTGTCTTAAGGGAGAACGGTGATGAAGCGTGTTGAATGTATAAAAAAAAGAAAAAAAAAGGGGAAAAAAAAGAAGGATCCCATAAAAACCGGCATGGCGAAAGAGAAAAAGGATGTATCCTTTTAATATCACTAAACTAATATATGTTGAAACAAATGCAAGGCATTCGCGCGGATTCGTGATCAATTTACGTTTAACTACGAGACCACGCGCTAAATCACCTTGTTTATTAGGATTATACATCTATTTGACATTTATTTTTGTAAAATGTACTTACGTTAAATTAGCGAGAATCATCATGGCCCCAAAGAAACACAAAACACACGGGCTTTCAGAGTAGCTGACGTAGGATTCGAAAACGGAAATGAGCACTTGACCGCGCTCCTATGTCTTACGCTTTACTTCACGATTTCATGAGAATACTCGAATACTATTGGTCCTTAGAATCTACCCAAAGATGGCGCCCGGAAGTACATATTTGATATCATTTGAAAATCTTCTTCTTCTTTTTTTTTTCTTTCTTTCTTTCTTCTCTTCTCTTCTCTTCTCTTCTTTTTTCTCATCGCATTCTTTACATTCAATTTTCATTGCCAATTTTTTTATTTTTTATTTAACAAACTGATTTTTTTTTTTTTTTCATTTTTATTTTTTATTTTTTTGTAATTACAATACTAACATTCAATTGTATTTCTATTTTTTTGTTTTATTTTTTTCAAATTATATAATATTTATGTTGTATCGTAGAAATGTGAGAAAAGAAATAAACAAAATTATTTATTACTATAATTAAATTCTTTTTTTTTTCTTGTTCAATATATATAGATCATACATAGAGACAAACGCACATGTTCACATGCATACCGTATTAATAATATTCAGTCAATGCCGCCTTTTGTTTTTCCTTTTTTTTTTTTATACAATGATACAAATAAATGGAAGATCAAATTAACAATAATTAAATAGATAGATATTTTAAGATATTTTGTTGTTGTTCTTTGTATCCAAATATTAGATTAATAGATTGTCTCTCCTTTTTCTCTATAAAAATGAATTATACAATTGTAGTATAAAATGTAGTTTTTTTTTTTTCGAAGAGCACAATAAATGCATGATAATTCATTTTTTGTTTTTTGTTTTGTTAAATATACCTATCCTCTTTGAAAAATCTTTACAATGCAATAAACAATAAGAATAAAAATAAATTATAAATTTTTACAAGTTTTTCAACATAATGAGATATTTTTTGAATGATTTGTAAGTTTGCAATAACGTTTGCAACGGCAATAGAGTGCACAATATATCGCTATACATTGTATAGCTGATAAACAAGAATAAGTCTTTTGTGTTTAAACACGAGTGCACACTGTTTTACAGTTCGTCGTGTCCCTCCTCCTCTTCTTTGTCCTCCTCCGCATCAACTTCAGTTGCTTGTTCCGACTCTGTGGAAGAGCCAGTAGATTCATCTTCAATCATTTCTTCTTCTTCTGGTACTTCATCTAAAGATATACCTAACGTTTTTCTCATAAGTTGTTCTACGCTATCTGCAAAGCTTGCAGTTTCTTTAAGCATGTATCCCGAACGAAGTGTGGCTGTTCTAAACATCATAATGGCTATGTCTTTCGCAGTTTGATCGGATGGATCGACCTGAGTTCTACGTAACAATTCTCTAATTAGAGGATGCCTTGGATTTATTTCTAAAGTTTTCTTTTGATTTAAGTAATAAGTTTTCTGAGGATCATCAGACTTTTGATGAGCATTAGATATTGCTAATCTTTCCATGTTGCCTGTCCATCCGAACATACTAGCGACAAGAGCACAAGGTGAATCTGTCAAACGTTCTGAGACTTGTGCTTTACTGATATGATCTTTCAAAATATCGTTCAACCATTTGAGCAAAGGTTCAAATGATGTTTGCAATTGTTCCTGTATTTCTTTAGCCTTTTCACCTTCATCTAATTGGAAGCCTTCCTTGGCAACATTTTGGAATTTCTTTCCATCAAAATCAGGAAGAGCGGAAATGGTGTATTCATCGACAGGTTCTGTTAAATATAAAACTTCGTATCCCTTTTTGTTCAAACGTTCGACAAATGGAGATTTTTCAACTTCTGCTTCAGATGCTCCAGCAATGTAATAGATATGTTGTTGTTTAGGTTTCATACGTGATACATAATCTGCCAATGATGTTGTACCTTTCTGTGTTGAAGAATGGAATTGTAAAAGTTTGGATAATCTAGCACGATTTTGAGGATCTTCGATAACACCTAATTTGATATTTGTACTATATTCCTTCCAGAATTTCTCATAATCTTCTTTAGAAATCTTCTTGATCATATCTAAAACTTTTCTGATAAGTTTTTTCTTAATGACCTTAATTAATTTGTGCTGTTGCAAATTTTCACGTGATACGTTAAGTGGTAAATCGTCGCTATCAACGATACCACGTATGAATGATAAATAATTGGGCATCATGTCGGTAAATTTATCAGTAATGAATACACGCCTAACATATAATTTAATATTATCTGCCTTTGTACCATATCTATTGAAACTGTCGCTAGGTTGAACTTTAGGTATAAACAAAAGAGATTTAAAAGTAACTTCACCTTCTGCGACAAAGTGAATCTTTGCCAAAGGATCTTGAGTATCTTTTGTTAATGTTTTATAAAAATCATTGTATTCCTTATCATCAACTTCTGACGGTTTCATAGTCCAAATAGGTTTAGACTCATTTAAAAGTTCCCAATCCCAAACAGTTTTATCTACCTTTTTGGTTTTCTTCTCATCTTCTGATGATTCTTCTACTTTAGCTTCTTCTTCCTCTTCTTCATCTTCAGATTTATCTTCAGTATCTTTCTCAGTTTCTTCATCAGTAGCTGGTTTAGATTCTTCTTCTTCTTCTGCATCTACTTGTACAACTTTGCTGCTCCAAAGGTAGATGGGGAAGTTGATAAATTGAGAGTATTTTTTAATCAAATTTCTAACGGTGTCTTCTTCCAAGAAATCTAATGCTTCGTCCTTCATGTGCAAGCTGATAATGCAAACAAATAATGTTTAGTATATTGTACATAGATAATATTAAAAATCATACAATTATTTGGATGTTTACCTTATCGTTGTTCCTCTGTTCAATGTGTTTCCTCTAGGATCTTCGATGATACTGTAACTAGAACTGTCAGATTCCCAAATGTATTGTTTATCATCATTATGTTTAGTAGTAACAACGACAGTGTTTGCGACCAAAAATGCTGAGTAAAATCCAACACCGAATTGACCAATCATATCATTCATATCTTGAGCATTTTTAACGTCTTGCATTTTACCCAAAAATTCAGCAGTACCAGACTTAGCGATGGTTCCAAGATTATTGATCAAATCAGATTTGGTCATGGCAATACCGGAATCTGTTATACTCAAGATTTTATTTTCCTTATCAGCTTTTATTCTAATGGCTAATTCGGAGTTACTGTCTAAAACGTTTTTATCGGTAAGGGATAATAATCGGATTTTATCTAAGGCATCAGATGCGTTAGATATTAATTCCCTAAGGAAGATTTCCTTATTTCGGTAAAGGGAATTTATTATAAGTTTCATCATGCGATTGACTTCAGTTTGGAACGTAAACTTCTCTGCTTTAGCACGAAGTTCTTTTATTTGAGCTACATTTAATCCATCCAATTTAATACGTTCTTCATCTCTTTGAATAACTTCATCATCTGAAAATGATATATATTTTTTTGTAAATGTCTTTATTCTTTTGTGTAAGCAATGACAGGAATGACAGATTGACTAAAGTGACAGAACTGCATAAAAATATAAATAATTATCTTACCGGTACGTGATCCTTCACGGCTAGCTCCAAGATCTTTTTCTGCAGTTGCAACTTCATCTTCTTTTGTATCTTCAGCCCTAACGAACCCTTTAAAAAAAATACAAATAAAATGTTTGACATTAGAGGATATTGTAGCTAAGATCGTTAAGTATATTTTTAGTAAATATGTAAATTACCTGCTAAAAGTAACAGGGCCGTTAAAAATATGAATATTTTTTTCATAACTATCACTTTAGTTACACTTAAAATATTAGTTAAAGCGAGATAACGCTTTAGCGAATATTTAATAACCGCTTCGTACAACACTTTTTCACCGACTGTCACGAATCCAACTCGACATCTGCTTTACCAAAGCGGAGTAAATAATCAACAACCAATCGCGTGAGACCACGCAACACGAACAGACCAATCACAGAGAAACTAATAGCAACTCTAACAAATGGCGTGTTTTGATTCGTCAATCGGAAATACGTGGTCATTATATATTTATTTCGAGAATATTCAGTTATAGATAAGATTAAATTATTTAAAAACATGTAAAATATATATAATTAAATTGTTTTTAATAGTTCTTTGAAATTAATTTCTGTTAAAACAATCAAATTTGAGATATTCGATTGAAAAGAGGAAAATATTTTCTTTATTATCAATATATATTAAAAATTTTGCAACTGTCGGTAAGGTATTTTTACAGCGCCATCTCTATTACCGACATGTGATGAAACTACCGGTAAGGTAGTTTTATCGATTGATTGTCGGTAAGGTAACTTTGCAATTTGATCGTCGGTAACTTGTTGATATTATTTATCATTGGTCGATAATAAAATATGAAATTTAAAATCATTATTTCTTCTAATTAAAAATAATAATTAGATTTTATCGAAATGTAATCTATGCGTGTTATATTCTTATTTTTAATGAAATGTAATTATAACTAATCTATAATTTATATCATTTTCAATATCACAAATTGATACATAAAAATTCAATTGAATACACAACCATCAACCTATCTATCATTATGTTTCAAATGTTTATTTTAAAAAGTAATGCACTAATAAAAAAAAAATGATTATAATGAAAAATGGAAATAAAAAAAATACTACAAGTGTAAAGAATGATTATTTGAGTGATGGTGATACTAAAAGAACAAATTTAACGTGTTGAAAAGGATAAAGAAATGTGAATAGGAATGATTAATGACCCCCAATATATAAATTCGACAAATTTGTTTTTTTTAATCTCCTCTTCTTTTTTTTTTTTTTTTAATGCGAATATGCGTGTTGTGACATATCCGTCGTTATGGATACGTCTTCCATCGGCAAAAGAGACCCTGCACAACGTACACACATAGTTATAGACCACACATGTCAAACAAAGCTTCTTTTAAAAGTAGAGAAGCAACATGCGAGAATGTAGAAGGGTTTTGCGTGCGCGCCTACTTCGCGCAATATGTGTGTTTGAACTATAGGATGTTACTATACGTGTCGATGAATTCGAACATTGTCACTTGCCATTAGTTCTTCTTCCGAGAAGTAACATATCCATATTTTTCAATTATCCCTATTTTTTTTTATATTTCTAATTCTTGATCATCAAAACAGAAGACAAAGGACAACTACTTCCGTTCGCCGGTGGACGACATTATTTTTTCAAAATTTCGGTGAGTTCAACTTCACCGATCATTAATTGATGAAATTAAAAGAAAAAATAAGAAAAAAGTAACATTGTATTAGATATACCATATGTCAGAGACATATGTCTTCTATAGAAAGCTACCCTTGTAGCAATACAAGGTAAATCGGCATTGACCGTTTCTTAAATATTTAATAAACCATTTCCTACTACCTGCTGTGTTTAACTAGTTTAACCCCGGTAGTTCTTTAGGCCGAACGTGTGTATTTTTTCATACGATTTGTTGTGTTTCTTTTTCTTTGGATCTTTCTAAAAAAAAAAAACAGGACTTAAAAAGATACGAAAATATATTGTAATTTATTTTTACAAATATTTCTATAATAATATTTCGAAATATTATCGAATAATTCATAATTTAAAATTCATACTATTGACAAATTATATTTACAATTATTACTAAATTATTATATTAAATATTGAAATATTGAATAATTATATTTACAATTATTACTAAATTATAATATTAAATATTGCAAAATTACTTTTAACTTATATCAAAACGAATGAGTTTTATTTTAAATTATTATAAATCTATTGGTTATTAAATTTATATATTCTTTTTAAAATTCATATAAATTATCTTTCCTTCACATTAATTTTATTCCCATTTTTCAAAAGTATATTTTATTATTTCAACAAAGAAATGAAAGGATACTTATCGATCGTTACTTATCACGCAAAGAGATAACCATACATCGATATTTCATATATATATATATGTATATGTTACACACTCTAAGAGAGAAGAAAGAAAGAGAGAAAAAAAATCGTAGAAAAATCCTTCGAACGTTCGATTTAGAATCGAACCAAATTTATACCTTCTCATGTTACCTTTATCTCTCCTTTATTTGTCTCTTGTTATTCCGATTGTGAGTCATAAAAGATTCACGTGATCATCGTTTCCACCACTTCTTTTAGGAATGTTCAACAGACCTCAGAGTGCAACTACGAGGAAGGAGACTGAAATGATCAATAAGGCCCAGAGAGCCATACACACAACCACGGATTCCATAGAAAAATTACGTTTACTCTGCTTGGCCAGAGGTGCCAATGGCATCCTTGGCCTTGGCAGGTAAGTCTCACATTTATATTCTATTTCTTAACATATTTTCTTCAATGATTTTTTTTATTAACAAATACTAGAATTTATTTGTTAATGTGTTCAATAGAATTATATTAAATTACGAGATTTTCCTATTTAATTTTTTCAATGTCGTATGACGAATCTTTTTACCTTTTATTTTTTTATTTGTTTGAGCTAATTAAAATGATTCATCAGGTGTGTACGTCATTGTTGAATAATTTTCAAGGATCATTGTAAATTGTATCAATAATAATATTGCCATTTGAAAATAGAATTTTAGCTTTAAAAGCTTTTTTTATTGTTAGAATAATTAATATAATAAAAATGTTTATATGTTATATAATTAAAAGTACTTATCATTGTAAAAATTTATAAATGAATCTTTTTGTATAATTTGTTGTCCTCGAAATTCATCGATTGAGAGGTTAACCATAAAATAAATTTCAAAAATGACATTGGAATAAAAAAAAAAAAAAAAAGATATTTTATTGAAATATTTGTCTTATTTATTTGTAGAATATTTCGTCGTATGGACGATGACGGTAACAAACAATTAAATTTGGAGGAATTTACTAAAGGATTGAAAGAAAGTGGTTTAGATATATCAGATGAAGAGATAAACGAGATATTTCAAAAATTCGACACCGATGGAAATGGAAATCTTAGCGTCGATGAGTTCATCACTGCTATAAGAGTAAGTTTTTTTTGTTTAATATTAACATTAAATTAATAAATAATATATTATTTATAATATACATATATTTTTGTAAATATATATAATATATATGTTTTTAAATGAAAAATATATTTAATCTAGGAATGTTCATTTAAAATATACATCGATGTATATCCGAGTAATCCTAAATTGCAACCTTTCCGATCGATGCATCGAAAAAAAACATCGATGTATATTATAAATAAACATCCCTAATTTAATCATAAATATTATACATATTTAAATATATTCAATATTATTATGCATGATATTTATTATGAAACTTGTTTTCATAGCCTACGATGTCACCAAGCCGTATAAAAGTAGTTGAACAAGCTTTTCAAAAATTGGATAAAACTGGTGATGGTGAAATTACGGTGGATGATTTAAAAGGCGTGTACAATGTTAAATGTCATCCACGTTATATAAGTGGCGAAGAAAGTGAGGAAAGTATTTTAAATAAATTTCTCGGTAATTTCGAACAAAATGCAACGAAAGATGGAATCGTAAGTTTTTCTTTTTATCTAATTAATTATCCACACGGTATATTACTCTTTGCCCTAATCTATTTTAATTCATTAATTAATATACGGTCATTCATATTCTCTTAGGTGACTTTAGAAGAATTTATGAATTATTATAGTGCGATAAGTGCGAGTATCGATTACGACGCGTATTTCGATTTAATGATACGTAATGCTTACAAGCTTTAAAAGCTTTCTAATTAATTCTATATTTTTATTATTATTATTATTATTTATTTAACGATAAATTAAAAAAGCATTTCACATGCACACAAGCTTCTGTTTGATTAGAAATTATTTTGACGAGAATGATACAAAAGTTTAGGATGCAATTGCACGGAAATTATTTAAACAATGTTATTACAATTTTTATGAAAATAATCTATTATCGATCATTACTATTATATACGAGTGTTGTGAATGATTATATAAGGATCGTATATATATATAGATGTATATATAATTTCGATTATCAAAGTTCTCCACGTTATCTCAATGTTTGACAAAGTTGGTTACAGGGACCAATGTAATAATAATAATACACGTGTACATTCATTTGAAATTTTAAAATCTACAGTTCTGTTTTGATTTTAATATATTTTTTAATTGTTTAAACAAATATTAATTAAATTGTGCATATTTATGAACAAATAAAATAAATATTCTAACAATGTTATAAACAAATATATTGACATTGATTAAATTAAAAAAAAA